>CATQJA010001137.1:0-71797 GCA_958295435.1 Mesorhabditis spiculigera | reverse complement strand
TTTTCGAGGAAAAAATGAACAATTTCGAGCGAAACCCTCAACTTTTTCTGCAAGTTTTTTTGTGTAAATTTTTCTAGCTCTAGATAGTTTTGCATAGTATAATATCGTATTTGCCAAACCTGATAAAATTCATTTGCAACGGAAAGTGGCCAAGGTAGACGCCAGTGAAAAACCCTCCATACATTCCGCATATCGAGAAAATGACAAAGGACAGGGGAAGGGCCCACACCTTTCGGAACATTTTTCAAGTTTCCGAATTGAATTTAGGGTTCAAGAACCTCCGTTTATAGTTTCATAGTATTTTGAGGATGTGAATTGCCCTGCACGCAATCGATAGCTTGGCGGGCTTCCCCCAAAAAATTTCAGGTTGCGATAAGGCGAAAGATTATTGGGTTCCATGCCAAAAACAAGGCTTCTGAATGAATAAAAGTCAGTTTAAAAATGATCCGATTTCGAACAATAAGACCGGCGAAAAATATAATTTTAAAGTATGACCGCCAGGCGAAAAATGAAATTACGAAAAAATTTCGCCAAAATGACATTTCGACAAAAAGATATTTGTACATAATAGAAGCTAGAAATATTATGTCATCAAATTCACAGAAATTTTCAACGATTTTCTGTGCTGGAACACCCGGAAAAAGAGCGCTTTTGCCCGGCAACGACACGCTCCCACCGCGTCGCCGAGACGCGCGCCAGCTGGCCCACTCCCCGGGAGGGGGGTATAAAAGACTCCGCCCGCCCCAGTGCTCCCGACAGTGAAGAGAACAAACCCAGCTCGCTGAAGCATTTGATGACAGACAAACTCTGAGTTTACCTTTTACATACTTTTGTGGCTTATCCGTCTTCATCATTTTTCAAATTTTTAATAAATATTGTTTTGAAAGGTTGGAAAGTCAACTTCTTTATGCTAGGTTTTGCGCTATTCGATGTACTTTAAAATGCACGTAACATCTTTTGTATATTTAAGTCGTTCTATGGACTACATGCTTCATTTGATCGTTGAGTTAAAAGTATTTCGTGCCGTAATTAAAATTCAGCCGTTTACCTTCTTTTTCCAGATTTATAACGTCTAACTTTTCCATTGAGTCAGCCTGTCGTAATTTTCTCAATTCAACTCCATCATCCTTGAAGTTTATGGCCGTGTTCCCGTAGAAATTGCACTCGTGGAAAAATTCTGATTACGAGTTGCGTTTTGGTTCTTTCTTCCCTCCAGAGATTCCCAAAAAATTTCCCGATGTTGTTGATGTGGTCGTCAGCTTGCGCGGGGCAGCTTTTGCGTGGGAACCTTGGCCCAACCGGCCCAAATTTTCCGAATTTCCAATGTTCCAAATTTCCTGAAGTGCTTACCAATTCCGTTAGTAACCGGGCAGCGGCACTAATCCTTTTAACTTCACGAAAACTCGCAAGAAAAGTTTCCGCCGTTGAGACCGGAAACCTTTTAAGAGAATCATCTACCGGGGGGATCCTCGTTCGGAAATTCAGACGCGCGAAAAGAGGATTTAAAATTCTATAAATTTCAAAAGGTTATTTTCATGTTGTAGATGATCAGAATATCGAAAAAAAACGTTGTCGAAACCTTATTTTGTCAAAATTCATTTTTCGAAATTTCTCTTTCAGTAGATGTTATTTTTCTCTTCATTTTGATACGCCGCAATCTCGGTTTTTGCAAGCATAAAATGCAAAAATTTCGACAAAAGTAAATACCGACAAAATCAAGCTTAGGCGAAATTAGATTTGACAAAATAAAGTTTCGATACAATGATTTTCGAAAAATAAAAATGACGAGGGACGTTGCAGATTTTTCCGTTTTTACTGGAGGCATTTCATAAATTCTAAAAATGAAGTTCCATTAATTTTTTCAATTTTCACAATTTTTATGTTTTTAGCTGTTTTTGCGTAGCCCAGCAGCAACCCAGCCATTGCATTCCATCTAATCTCCTCATGGCCGTACGTACTACTGTAGTGCACCAATTTTTTCGGACTGTTTTTGCTGCTGGGGATGTCCTTGCCATTGTCTTCACAGGAGCGACACCACAATCCACCTAAGTTTCCATTTCCCACGACATCCTGTTGCGGTTTCCGGGTATCGCGTCGGTCTTTGGGAATGAGACTTTTGGTTGGAAGCGCTGAGCTTTGATTGGCTACAACGCTTGCACAGTTTAGGAAACTGCATTGGCTAATTATACACACTCCATTTGCTCCGCTCCGCTTCGCTCTCTCTCTCTCTCTCTCTCTCTCTCTCTCTCGATCTCTCTCACGCATTCCAGAACCAAAATTTTGGTCTCCGGCCAACAAATTGCCTGCATTCGACAGCTTTAAGTTTTTTTCCATTAGTTGCTTGGTATCAGCACTCGAAAGCTGACGGAGAACCGTGCCTCTCTCTTGCCCAAATAGATTTCTATCTATCTCTCGCCTTCTCTCGCGCTCGCTCTGTCTCTCCCTCCCTCTTTCTCTCTCTCACTCTCTGTATCTCTCTAGCTATCTCTTTCTCGCTATCTCTCACTCTATCCTTCTCTTTCTCGATCCCTTTCCCATAGAAAAACATTTTTGCAAAAAACCCAGGCCGAAGGTCATCCTATGCAAATTAAGGGGGCAAGCGCATGGCTCAGCCCGTCCGGACTTCAAGGAAGCGGAAAAGGCTCTTCCTCAAGCCTCGAACCCATTGCTGCTGCTCCTCTCTCTTCGGAATGGCGAGAAACGTGCGTAATTGGGCCTTTCCGTCTAATTGGCCGCCAAATGGGGTTGTTCCCGCCAGAAGAGGCACAGCGGCCCAGTGCTCGAAACCCGATTAGAAGCGTTGGGGAATGTGAAGCGGGCGATGAGATCGTCTCACGGTGTTTTTTGCGTTTTCGCGGAAAGATGCGGACAGTTAGTTCGCTTTGGACGTTATTGTGGTTCGGGAAACTATACATTTCTGGATCCTACAGTATTGGCCAAAGTTAACCTTTTATGTGCAGGTTCTCCTAGTCCAGGTTTCGCGTTAAACCCATTTTTCCAGGCTACGGTAGGGCTAAAGGGTGCTCTCTGGTTATCGCTGGAAATGCAAAAAAAATTTTTCGGTCTTAAGATAGTTCCTGCAGTTATGCTGGCATACTTATAGAACTTTACGGAAAATTTGCTCTGCCGAAACACTCCGCCGTTTGATGCATAAGCTCCGCCATAGCTGCTAGTCGATAGCCGCTAACTATATCTCTATCTATAGCTACGGTTGCTTCTCCCCCTCTCTCTCTCACCCTCTTTCTCTCTCTCTCCTCAAGATCAAACTCAACAAACACACCCATCCGGTCCCTTTAAAGTACCCTCCCGGAGCTTTTTGTGCCGAAACAGTCCGGGAGGGCCAATTGTTCTTGGCTTTTTCAAGGGGGGTTCGTCTCATATTTCCGGGCGGATTCCCGGAAAGATGGCGAATGAATTTTTGATGATCGGGGACCCCTTATAGGGGCGAATAGGGCCAAGAAGACGCGCGAACATTTCTTGTCTTTATGTCTGGTTTGGTGTTATCCAGCTCAAAGCAAAAAAGTTTCTGTGTACCGTTCAACTTTCCTCTATCTCTATCTCTCTATTTCTATCTCGCTCTTTCTCTCTTTCTTTCTTTCTTTCTCTCTTACTAAATATTATGAAAAAATGATCTGCCCAAATTGAATATTTGTTTTTGCTTGCTTTTCTATGCAAAAAAAATTGAAATATTGAAAATGATTCTTCATTCTTTTAATCTTTCAAAATATTCTCTGCACTATTTCCAAAATCGTTAACCTGCCCCAACGCGGCCTCCTCGCCCCGGGATTATACGAAAGATGGATGGCGACATTCCGAGGGCGTTTTCCTTATGAGTTTTTGGTCGGCGCGCAGAGGGCCCCGAACTTTGGCGAAAAGCATCTTCATTGCTCCACTTTTTAAGGGTACCAAGCCCTCGTTTCGGCACATTTTTAGGGTTGGCTGGACCCTCGGGCACCAAAGATCCTGATCATTTTCGGGTCTTCCAGATGTTGAATATTACAGCGCGAAAATTGAACAACACTTTTAGAAAATGGAAACCCTATTTTCGGAACCCCGTTTTAATCAGATTATGCCAGATTGGTGACCCTGAAATTAAAACTTTTTAGGGTTTCGGTCCGTTGATGCGAACGCTTCCAAATTTTTGTTGTTTTTTTATGCCTTTTAAAGGCGTCAGAACACCAAGATTTGGCTTTTAACTGGCAGATGATCACGAATTGGGCTATTTTAAAGGTTCCTTTTTCCGCAGCAACAATCTGGCCAAAATCTCTCTCTCTCTCTCACTCTCTCGCTTTCTCTTTTTCGCCTCTCGCTCTTTCGCTTTCTCTTGCACACTCTCTCTCCCTCCACAGATTGAATCCAGGTTCATTATCATGAATCCTCGACGCCCCACCAATGAGGAAGCGTTATTATTTCGAGCCGCGGCCTGGAGACCAATTTAAATTTGAGTCAGTCCGCGCATTTGTTTTGTGGGCGCCTCCAGGGTCTTAAGGGATCTAAATTCCGTGTGGCCTTGCTACTGACGTTTGCCTCCTAGTGTAATTAGATGAGGTGTTGAACGGAAATTGTTGAGTGTCCTCATCGCCGGATATCCCCGATTTGGGGATACCGACGGATTTTTGATGAGTGGACTTGAAAGTGCAAAATGCCAATTTTACAAAACTATGTTTAATTTTGAGGCGAAGGAGAGAGAAGAGCTAGAAGGCCAGAGAGAACGTGAGTGAGATGGAAAGAGAGAGAGAGAGAGCGTGAGAAAGATGGAAAGAGAGAGAGAGAGAGATAAAGAGAGAGAGAGACAGAGAGAGAGAGAGAGAGAGAGAGAGAGAGAGAGAGAGAAGATACCTGGCTCGCCTTTTTTCCAGAATCCAAAAGTTTTAGCGTTTTTAAAGCGGTCATGCCATCAACAGGGTAGTCCTCAAATTTCAAAAGGAGAATTATAAATTCTACGCATATCACATTCTCAACTTACCCACAGAGCCGCGCACCAAGTGTACGCCCCGATGTTTACCCTAGGGACCTCGTGGCAGTGGTAAAATTTTTGCCCTAAAAGGCGCCAAATTCGGAATTCCGGGAAGTGATACTTCAGAAAATACTAATTTTCTGATTGTGAATTTCTAGCTGCTTGAAAATAAGCTGAATTCCGATTTCACTTGAAATTTTTCGACGCATAAGCGAACCTCTAATAGCTGGCTATGTATTGGTAAGTTTTGTACTCCCAGACAAAATCATCGGCCTTTTGTCGTATTATGCCCAATTAGCCATGGGATCTTGATGGAAAATCCGAAGCGGTTGTTGTCGTTGTGGGACCCCCTCGGGGGTGGTGGTCGTCTATTACGTGTTTTGGGGGTGAATGGCTGGGCTCCGATTTCCGCTAGCCGATCTCTCTGGGCTCACATTTCGCGCGACGCCTAATTTTTTGTCATTGGCCTTTTAGAGAGCTCGATGTCTCTCTCTCTCTCTCTCTCTCTCTCTCTCTCTCTCTCTCTCTCTCTCTTGCTCATGTACGTAACGCAACTTTTGCCTCAAAGCCCCCGGAAGTGCTCGAAGCTAGGATGGAGCTTCAAGTAGGAGGCGAACATCTTTTGGATCGCTCGCTGTTTTTAAGGAACGCGGTATTGAAAGGGCGGCCGAAACTTTCAGGCGCTAGATTTCTTGCCTTCGAAGCTCCTTTAAAATTGATTTTTCAGGAGCCTTTAGCACCAAAACTTGAAAACTCCGAAAAACGTACCTGTAAGTTACCTTTTACATGTGGCTACACCTTGCTCAAAGATTAGCGACTACAACACAACTACGACATACTAAACGTCAAATGTAGCCAGTGTAGCGTTGTGTGTTTGTGTGGTTTTTTGCAAAGAAGCCCAACATCGCGTGTTCGCCCTTCCCCTCTTCAAAAAGTGCCCGCATCCCTTAAAAAGGGCCCCGGAAATCTTGAATCAAACACAAAATCCAACAAAATGTTTCCATTCAGGAAATTTTGCTAAAATTACTTTCGCTTTTTTTCTCAGCTTTGAAAATTTTGAACTTCTCAAAGGGAAGGTATCTGTTGCCCACTATTCCTCAAGATAAGAAGCAGCAGAGCGAGAAGAAGCAGAGCGAGAATTTTTTCCAGGCAGAACTTGGTTCTGTTGTTAATATATTTTCGCAATGCAATTCGGTGAACTCAATCGGATTACTGTAGCTTAGGATCCCGTTCTCTCTATCATCTCTCTCGCTCTCGCTCTGGTTCTCTTTCTCTCTCTCCCTCTCCCTCTTTCTCTCTCTCGCCCCCCGTGCTCTCTTTCACTCTCATTCGATTATTTTTTTGAAGCTTACCTGAAACGGAAAAAATGCAGGAATTGCCAAAATTAGGATATGACTATTGTATTTTTCGGTTATTTGATGTGCTGAATCTTTAAATCAGCTTTAAAACATCATGATTTAAGAAACTGTTTTTAGTGGCTTCCAGTTTGTTTTCTTTTTTATGTTTTTTGGAACGATTTTTGAAGTGGAATGATTTTAACAATCGCTTTTTAGGAGCAGCAGCATTTGTCGAAAAAGGTCAAGCTCACAGGAGAAGTCTGAGCAAGACACGGTTCCCAAGGAAAGAAGAAGCCCCGCATCCGCCTCCTCCCCGCTGCGGCCTCGGCGGCGCCCCCGAATAAATCATGTCGACGCGGGCGATTAGCAAGAAGGCACAAATCCCCCGGATTGAGGTGAGCCCGAGAATCCCCTCTAGAACCCCCCGTTCACTTTCCATCTCTCCCTATTCAACCACCAAAAAATTGGCCCAAATCCGAAATCCACCCCAATCGCCCACCCAATTATTCTGGTCCTGGAGCCCTAATTTGTGAGGGAAAGAAAAAGGAAAAACTAAGGATTCTCCCCCGGTACAACCAACGGGATCATGGCCGCCTATCATATATTGAAGCGCTTGATGTTGGCCCTAAAAAATTTGACGGCTTTCATTCCGAAACGCCAACAACCATTCACGTTTTTGGAGGAGCGCCCAGAGGAAGTGGGGGAGGAGGTAGAGTTTTTAGGTAAATTTAGGGTTCATTTACTGCCTTAACCCTAAGATATTCCGAAAGAATCGTTGCTTGATTGCCTTGGTTTTGGCTAGACAATCGTCATTTTTGGGTATTTTGCATTTCCGGTAACGTTTTTTCCTAAGTTGGTTGAATAGTCGTAATTAACGTATTCGGAGAGAGAGAGAGATAGAGAGAGAGAGAGAGAGAGAGAGAGAGAGAGAGAGAGAGGAGAGAGAGAGCTGCGAAATTCCGGTTGCTATCATATCCACCCTCTCGCTCTCCCTCTCTCTCTTTCTCTCTCTCCCTCTCTCTCTCTCATTCAGTCTCTCGCTCTCCCGTCCGTTTGCTGTCACTCTCAGGGAAAAACAAGCAGTTATTTTTGAGGAGCTTTGTCCAAGTAAGCAAATCTGCAGCTATTTTTTTCTCGAAACGCAGAAGAAAGTCTTTTGGAGCCCCCTTCATTCCCTATTCTACCTAAGAACGTGACTTTGCGCCTTGTCTAAGGGTGCTTGAATAGGGAAGCATGCTTTCGTTAGGCTCGTGGTTCTCGTTTATTCCTTTTTGCCACTGTTCCGTTAAGATTTTTCATTCCACCTTACATTCTTTTTTGGCGCAAGAATAGCTTTTTTATATCAGAGCTGTATGTTGTTTTTCACCTTCCCAAAAAATCAACTATTTTTGGCCTAAAAATGTCAAAGTACCCCCATTTTGACGTTTTTACAAACATTTTTTGAGCAACTTTCGGCTTAAAATATAATCAAAATCTATGAAAAAGCATATAAAAAAATCGATGTCCGTTTGCGAGGCAATTACGGTTTCTTTTGGTGCGCCAACGTCAGGCCAGTATGATTTTCTCGCTGCACGGCAAGCTAGCAGTGAATTTTTGACCGGAAAGGTAGTCGAGCAGGCAAGCTAGCAAAGGTTATTCACGGCATAGGCGAGAGAGAGAGAGCGAGAGAGAGAGAGGGAGAGAGAGGGAGAGGGAGAGGGAGAGCAATACTTTGTACCCTGCTCACCTCCTCTTGACCGACTAATACTCTCCAGCCTCATTCTCCCAAAAAAAGTGCTTCCCATTGTCCCCTTCCAACAATGGCAAAGATCCAAACCCGGGGGCCCCGTTTTCATTTTGAGTGTTTTATTTTGGCCGCCTCGGGGAGGAAGTGTGTGGCCAAATAATGTGGCGACTGGGGCCAATTGGGCCCTCTGGAGGGCACCTCCAATCCCACCACCACCCATTCAAATTGCCCAATAAAGCACCAGAGAATTTGGACTGGCGAGACTGGGTGTGGGTGTCTCCACGCCGCGCGGGAATGGGATGAGCCACACGCCATTCAACTTTCCACCCGCCGGCGATTTGTGTGGAGCCGGAAGTTGGAGCAAGATATATTCTGAAGCTATTGAGCTCATTCTGGGCCTTGCTGTAGTGCTTCTGAGCACGAACTTTTGAGCCCTACCTGGAGCTAGAGTCGAAGGTCTGATTCCTACTTTGCCGATTCGCGAATTTTCCACTTTGCTCAAAAATTCGATTGGAGCCCGAAGTTGGAGCAAGAGCAAGCAAAAATTCATGAGCTAATTCTGCTAATTGAGCGCCAGATTCTGAAAACTAACTTGATAATCGACCAAGCTGCCGTCGCCGGCGATTCGAGTGAAGCACGAAGTTGAGCAAGACCTAGACGGAAGCTATTAAGCTTCACAACACTTGAAATCCGCTGTTCAAGGCTTTAGTAAAACACGTGCTCATCTAAAAACCCGAAAAGCTCAGGCTCAACAAAATGAGCATCAGAATCATTGGCAATCTGCTGTCCTTGCCGGCCAGGGACTATATGGCGGTGGGTAAAGCGTAAAAATCGATCGATTTGGCTTATAGAAAAACGAAAAAATAACAAACTATAAAAATTCAGGAAATTATATGACTTACCTATAAAATTTTCACTTCTAAGAAAGTTTCTTCTTTCCAGATCCGCCGCTCATCCTCTCTGCAATTCCCGCCGGACACCGAGAACAATTGTGTAAAGTTGCCCAACTCGCCGACACAGGTAAGTGAGCGGCTAAAAACGAACCATTAAAACTAAATTGTAGATTGACCTACTCAACACGAAAACTGCCACCATCTCCAGCTCGTTGTACACGTTGACGCAAATTTCGGAAAGCGCCAGCGCCATCAACCTGTACACGATCATGGCGAGGTGAGGGTCTGAAAATTATACTTTTACCTGACTTCAGATGAATTAACATCTCAATGAATTCTTGTTATTTTATTTAATTAGAACTTAAAAATTATACTTTTGACATTAATTTTAATTTCATTTTAACGCCTGAAAAAATCATTAACTAATGATCTAAAGTAAAGTCCCTTACAACATATCTTTGAAAAACTCTCTTAAAATGATTAATAAACTACTCAACTAACTATAAAAACAATATGAAAACCATAGCATTAATCAGGTTAAGAATCTTACCATTTAGGTATCGGTGTTGCTTCGGCTTTTGCCGGCTTCGCGTCGGCGGTTGCGTAGTAGGTGGACTGGCGATCGGGCTATCGATTTTTAGTAAGTTTTGGATCTCTTTTTTACTAAACAAAATCAATAGTATATCTTAGTAAATAAAGCTTATACAAAAAAAATCCCAATTTTCAGCCCTCTGCGTGATCCTCTCACTTTCCCATCAACTTTCCAAGGGACTGCAGGATATTTTTATCTTGCCGATTGTATGCACTTCTTTATATCAGGTTTGTCGATCAATCGATTGGTTAAAATATTTAATCATCTTATGGCTCAAATCAAAACCCATTATATCGGTTAAATTTTAGGTTTAAAAAACTTTCTTTTCTAGATCGCCTCTGCAATGAGCCTGATCGTCGGAATTCTCATCGAGAACCACCTTCTGATCCTACCCTTCATCGCCAATGTCGTCATCCAAATCCTGTTGCACATGGCGCTGACGATCATTTTCTTGATCTCTTCTAATCATTCGGAGGTTTGTGGCTTTTTATCTAAAAACGCAAAACCTAAAAACTCTACTTCGTCTAAATCCTAAAACCAATATTTTAAAACTAAATAATATTTAGAGCATCGTTTTTCCGATTCTGGCCTTCTCCACGATATTCATCGTGGCCATCTACGTATGGTTCATGGCGCTGACCGCGATGACATTCGTGCTGATTCGGGATAAGAAGCGGTTTAAGTACGTAAATTTCCGCTACCTTGCCTAAAAATTTTAAATTCCCACAAGTCTAAAAGAATTTACAAGGCTACGACCTAAATTTCCGTGAATCAATTATGAAAAACATATTACTTTTTCAAAAATATATTTTCTTAGCTTTTTAGTATTGACAATTGCTAAAATCACTCTAAATTAACCTACATTTTGTTACAATACATTTTTAATTAAATAAAAGCAAGTTATTCCCCCCGCTAACAAACCAAAACCTCCTTTTCCAGGTGGGAACTCGACGAGGGCCTCCAGAACGTGCAGCAACGCCCTATGGACCGCGTCAGCAGCTCGTACTTCTAGAAAAAAATCATAACCTTGTTTCGAAAATTTCTTACTTTAACGACGGGTCTGTAAAAACCATTCCGGAACATCCCCCCATATGCATCATCTCATCCCACGACTACCGGTGCCTTTGCAACACAAAAAATATTGGGCGCTACAAGCGAATAAACATTTTAGCGGAAACCGCAAAATACAATGGATAATTCGCCGATATTTCAACACAAAATTTATCTGGGAGATCAAGAAATGAGTGGTCAATAGACGCCATATATTTTTTTTTGTACATGCAACAAGCAACATACAACAAATTTCCTAACGAGCGGTAACGTGCCCCCCTACAAAAGCGACACAACGATATATGGGAGGGGGGCAAGCCAAAGAGTAAGCGACACGGGGCCGTGCCATTTCAGCAACCCACAAAAATTCTGAACGCTAATAATTTTTCCAAACCAACAATTTTTAATCAAGAGAATCTTCAAAATCGCGATTTGAAACTTAAAAATTTCCAAAAATCAACAATTTTTAAACTTCAAAAATTTTGTCTGCTGAAATGGCACGGCCCCAAATACAACACAAAAATCAAATAATACAAAAATGCTATTCGAGCCTAGGCTTTAGGTGGCGGCGATGTCGACAAGTTCCTTGAGAAGTCCCGCGACAACTTTTCCGGCTGCTTCGCGCTGTTTCTTCGCCTTTGGCAGGGAAGTGGAAGGCACCTAAAACTCGAATAATTAATTTAATAGTAAAAATCTACCTCCTGGGAATTGTTCATGCAGACAGCGCCATCTTCACGAGGTCCGCCCGCCACGGTCTCCACGTCGACCACCACCTCCGCGTCGTAAACCACCTGCTCGTCGGCGTACATCTAAAACGATGGAAGAGTACTTGTCTTTTATCGGGGGAAACCGTTTTACCAAGGATCCAATTTTTCTACCATCAAAAGAAGAAGTCCTTGTACCCTGTTTTTACAAATACGAAGAGCTAAAATTTTACAAAAACAAATATAGATTTTTCGGCCTCATATCATTGATTGCCATCACAAAATCCATATTTCGAAGACATTTCAGTTTTCTAGATCGTTCCCCCCCCAGAAATATAGCTAATTTATTTTTCAAAACTAAAATTGCCGACCTAGCTAGGTCTATCTAACAGGAAAAAATTTGATCGCCCGATAATGCGAAAAACTCAATGAAAAAAAAACGAAATTTTCCCAAATGTACCTGTGGCTGCTCGGCAGACGGCAGGGGGGCCCTCTGGAGCCAGGGCTCAGGCTGCTCGACCTCCTCGACCGTCTCCAAAAATTGGCCGTTGCGGTTCCAGCGCAACGGCGGAAGCTGCGTCGAGGTGGAGGGGAGATCGGCCAAGAAGCTGCTCAGCGACTCGGACGACGGCGAGAGCGTCGGGAAGTTGAGGAACTGCGTGACCTTGCAGAACCTGCAAAAAAGCAATCGATTACTATATTCTCCACGACGAATCGAAATCCCTAATTTTTGAACAAAATAGCATGATCGATTTTTCGAGCTTTAAATTTCCTAAAACGATTCAAAATGTTGGGCAAACGGAACAGATTTACGCCAAGTTTTGCGTCAAAAGCAAGGGCCAATATTAGCGATCACTACAGTACTCAAAAAAATGTCTGACCCGGGATCCGGTGCCGGCACGTATATGGCGCGTCGACTGGAGCACGGCTGGTAGTTGTTCTGGCTGTCCGTCTTCGAGGTGTTGTGCAGGCTGGAGAGGGACGACCCGGAAGTGCTTGGCATCGAGGCCAGCGAGCGCTGCTCCTCTACGCTCAGATTCTAAAACTTGATGAAAATTTCTGAAAGGCTGCGTACCATGGCATCATCGAGCGGGAGTTGACGCGGCATGTCCGGGGTCGAGCGGACCATCGGAACTTTGCACTAAAAAAAGAGGGTTCAGCTGCAAAATCTGTTACCTTGATATTATTGTAGTCGCCGACACGTTCCATCAAATCGCCGACGTATTGGTCGATTCGCAGGTAGCCATCGGTGGAGAGGTACCGCTCGCGTAGCACCCTGAAAAAATTTATAGGTATATGCGAAGTTAACAAGATCTTTTTTAGAACCACTTTTAAACCCTAACCCAGTTTTTAGGGTAAAAAAGAAAATACATATTTTTACGTAATGACTTTTGCGACCAAATCCCATAATTCTCAATTTTTTCAAATTTTCAAATTACAAATGTTTCCGAATCTTTGCTTTCAATTAGTCAAAAAAGCAACCGAAAGCTAAAAAGCCTATAAAAAATTTACCAAAAATAAAAATGAATAAGTTACTTTTCTAAAAAAATTTACACAAAGAGAAGAAAACACCCCAAAATTCTAAAGGAGACCCAACCTCACGGCAAAGTCCAGCGCCGGGTTGCTGTGGGCGGTTAGTGGGTTTCGGCTAAGCGGCGACCAGCGCGCCAAGAAGTTCGGCTCAAGCAGCTTGTCGAGGTGGACGGCGAGCTAAAAACAAAAGTCATTAGCCCCTTTCAATGCTCACCGCCCAGTGCTGCATCTCATTGAACCCGACAAACAGCTCGTTGAGCGTTTGTTGAAAGACACGTTGGTCCTGGAGGCGCAGCAACCGGCGCAGCGTCAGCAGCACGGTCAGCCGGTCGAGGGCTGTTGTCGATGAGCGCTTGTAGATCATTGGCCCAGTCGAGCAGCAGGGACCACTCGGAGAGCTGCAGATCAAAGGTGCCGTTTTCCTGAAAAAAATAGTGTTAAAATATCGAAGAAGGTCAAACCCGTTGGAAGCGGCCAAAGTGTTGGGTGATCAGCGCCGGGTAGTCGTTGGAGAGTGGCGTGACGAACGTCTGGAGATGGCCGACAGTACTGGAATTTGGAGGAATATGATTTTCGTTTTTCGTCTTCTTGATTCGCGAAGTCAAGAAAAAGTTTTTTTTTGCTTGTTCCAAACAAGTTCTACCCGCAAAAATGATCATTAGACTAGCACTTTTAACTTTTAAATCTCCGTATTTTCTCCAGAAAAATTGATCGTATCGGAGAAAATCGCATTTTCGGAGATTATTGAATCGAATACCCGGCAAAATCGTTTCAAAAATCTTGCAAAGAACGCCAGTCGTTTTTCAAAGTTATAAACACACCATTATCGCTTAAAAACGACGAATTGCAAGCACAATAAATTACCACCCACATTGAGCTCAACTTCCCAAAGAGCGGCGTCTTGTCCGGCGAGTTGCTGACGTAAAAAAAGCGGCAACGCGCACGCGGTCGCCCGTGGCGAACACGAGGGCCAGCGTGACGACGTACGGGCGACCGTCGATGCAAATTGGCATCTAAACTCAAGTTTTGAATTTAGATGCTAAAAAGACAAAAAAGGCGAGGAAAAACAAACCTCATCAAAGCAGACGCCTTTCGACGAATATTTTCGCCACCACCTGGCCATTCTCATGTCCGAGAAGCCGAATCCAAAGTAGCCCTCGTTTGGCGAGACGTAGCCGAACACCGAGCCCGGTGGGTATAGCTAGAAAAAAAAAACATTTTCGTGAAAAACAATAGAATACCGTAGGATCTGAGAAGCGGCGCGACAGCGACTGGAGTTCATCGGTGGCCAAGATGTGCTTGAAGGGCTCTTCCGGGTTCAGGCGCCTCTCCGGCTGATATTCGTCGGGCGACGGGCCTTCGAGCACTGGAAAATTTGATAAAAACATAAAATAGAAAACGTAGAAAACATAAAACCAAAATCGTTGTTAAAAACTGTACCTTGTAGGCGAGCCAGTATACGCTTCAGCGCGTTGACGTCATCCAAGTCTCGTAGATAGGTGTTTTCCTCCACGCATAGGCGCTCCAGTGAGGACAATCTGGAATAAAAACCGTTTTTGCGCTGTTTTTTGCTATTCCTACATACTCATGAAACCCAAAAAAACCAAACAAAATGATTTTCGACTAAAAAACTTCAAAGTCGCACCCTTGTCTAACAATTTTTGGGGCTTTAAATCAAGCTAAATCCTTATACAAAAAGGCTATTATAATGATTGCAATTGCATTTCTAAACGTTTCGGGATTTGCAAAAAAAAGATATCTCCACTTCCGATTTTCAAAAGACGGCAATCAAAACTACAAAAATATACCGAAGTAGACTGGTGCCGAGACGATGGCCCGTGTGCTCCAGGCAGCCGTGAGCAGTCAGATGGCCGTCATCAAAATGCACTACCTAAATCCAGGGATAAAAAGGTGTTCGTCAGCTACCCGCAGGAAGACG
Organism: Mesorhabditis spiculigera; assembly: GCA_958295435.1. Taxonomy (NCBI): domain Eukaryota; kingdom Metazoa; phylum Nematoda; class Chromadorea; order Rhabditida; family Rhabditidae; genus Mesorhabditis; species Mesorhabditis spiculigera. Next base: position 57,066 of record CATQJA010001137.1, on the reverse strand, counting down.
CAGCACAGGGTCGGCCTTTCCGCGAGATCGACGCGGAAGTTCTTCGGCCTGTAGGCGGTGGGCTTGGCGCGCATGTATGGCCCCTCCGGGGTACACACCTCCGAGTGGGAGCAGTAGACGTAGAGGATCTAAAAAACCTCGATTTTTGGGATCCGGGATCCATCATTCTTCCTATTTCCTATAGTTTTATATAGGGTATGATTACGTACACTTTTTCAACCCATTCCCGAGCCTCAAAGGTTTACAAGTTGCCACCAAAAAGTCGAACCGGAAGTGAAATTCACCGTTAGAGATTTTTTCAAAGCTTTTGACTAGATTTAATATCGCAAGTCTAGCTCAGATTTACTAAAAAAGCCACAAAAACGCCTTATCCGATTCATAGCTGAATCTGGTTCGATATAAAGCAGAAATTTGTAATCATAATTTCACCCAAACTCGCACCTGATGTTGCTGGCCGACCTTGAGTCCCTGGCGCTTCACGAACGTGATCGAGTGCTCGCGCTGGATGTTTTGGTACCAAATCTAAGAGCATCTTGTTAGCGAAAAACTCTGCCTTGCCTGATATTCGACCATGCTGTTGAAGTGCTCCTCGATGAGGTTGCCCAAATTGTGCGCGCTGGCCATGTGGTCGACGAAGGCCTTGTGCGAGCTGACCGTCTCGGCGCACTCGTTGCAGTTGAACTAAAAAAATCATAGCCAACTCTATACAAAAATCGAAAACTCACTCTTTTCGGCTTATAGCGGCTCGGCTCCCATCCCCTGTGCTCGCGCGCCATGTGGACGGCACGAGTCGAGCGGCTCGCCCCACGCCAGGCACAGTCGGGCAGGTGGCAGCTGTACGGGCCGGCAGCGACGAAGCCACCCTAAAAAATGTTTTTAAAGAGTGTGAAACCGGTTCTTCGGATTATCGGGGGGCTGAACCTTTTGTATTTTTATTTTTGTTTTTCAACGACAAAACTATCTAAAAACTTCTGAAAATTCGACATTTTGGTCGAAAATTCGATGCTTTTGATATCTTTTAATAAAAAACATTTAGGAATAGCATAAAAACATTTAGGAATAGCATAAAACCATTTAGAAACTCTTCCACTATTTTAAATTAGCAAATTTAGGTCCCAAGAAAAATAGGTGGTCCCTTCCCTCGGGTAATGCGAAAAAACCGCAAAAAGAAACGAACATTTGGAGCGCGGTGGCGAGTCGGGATGAAATCCTTGTGCTGAGACTTAATGTGGTTCGAACGGCTGGCTCTAAAAAACCAGAGTGACAGAATAGTCTGACAAAATTACCTATATTGACCGCGCCACGGGCATCCCTCAACGAAACAGCCGTACCGGGCGTTCTCGTCGTTCGGCTTCAGCACCCTGCCATCCCGAGCGATGCGCTTAAAAAGGTTTATTGTTGCGAAACACCAAAAATTAAAGAAAAAATTCTAAAACCAACATTCAACAAATAACGCGGTGGGCGTTGCCAGGTCGGGTGCATGGTGCGCATGTGGGTACAACTAGGAGATTAATGATTGAGGCAAAAAGGTTAAAAGTTACCGAACGGACCGGAAGTTGCCGCGCCATTTGCACGCCTCGATGTAGCAGGGATAGCGGCCCTTTTGATCGCCGAGCAGCGCCCGGGGCGAAACACGCTGAAAAAAAAAACCCAAAATTATGCATTCAAAAAGCACTTTTTGCTGTTTGGAGGATGCTCTTGGGAGTAGTTTTTATAACACTTGAAGAAAGCTTTCGAAAGGTACATAAATAGACTTTTTTATACGTTTTTTTCTACTTTTTAATTATGTTGTTTCTTCTTTTCTCGCTTTTTTGCCTCACCGCTTCAAAAGCTTTCGATAGATACCTAGATCCTCAAAAGCGAACGGTTGTACGCCCAGATAGAGAGGCGTTTTTGAAGCAACATCTACAAAAAACGCCTTCAAATCACCTTTTGCTTTGTTGCACCATAGTCGGGATCTCGCGGATCGTCGGAGGAGCCGCTCTCCACATCAATCTCTTGCCTCTCCGCCTCGCGTCCCGATAGGGGCTCGTCAAAGTCCGTGTTGCACTTGATATCCTCCTCGCTCTCAACATCGCCGTCAAGATAGTCGTCACCTAGACGTTTTGTTAGCAAAGAAAGGCCTACAAACCGTATGGATCTACTTCCGGCGGGTCTTCCTCGTCACAGAATCCCTCGATGACCGCCTCGTCGGGGGCTTCTTCCTTTATGTTGTCGGGCAGCAGGAGCGGCATCTCTTGCGATTCCATGCTGAAATGAAAAATGACATGATTTCGAAGCCGCTCAAAGCAAGGAAAAGAAACGGAACGACATGCTGAAAAATTGAGCCCACTGTAAAAACAATCTAGCACTTTTTTAAATTTTAAAGATGAGTTCAAGCTCAATTTTATAAAATTTAACTTATCAAGTCTTTTTTTATACAAAAAGCAAGCTTCTCGGGAAAGCAAGCTTTCTCCTCTGCGCAAGAGCGGCGCGAATTTCGTACTTAATCATCAAAAAGATTCAGGTACCCAATAAAACTACTTATATCCGCGCTTTTTGCACACTATGTAGACCGATTCTGGAATATGCGAGTGAAGTTTGGTCTCCATCCCGCAAATATCTGATTCAGAAGATCGAAAATGTCCAGAAAAGATTTACCTTTCATGCCTACTCTAAACTTTGCCCAGGGTGTCCCGTAATTCCGTGAAGAGAGGCTAGCATTTTTTGAAATCCCCACCCTCGAAACACGCCGAAACCAAAATGACCTCGTCCTGTGCTATCGAATAATTTTCCAGCAGAGCTATCCACTCAAATTCCTTAAACTTGCCACGCGACCTTCTAGGAGTTCCCACAGATTTCAGCTCACTAGATTTAACAGCGTAGGAGATTCCCCTAGGTCTATGTTTTCACGCCGCATCGCAAAACTATGGAATTCACTTCCGCCACCTCTCCTCTTAAACCCTCAGACCAGCGCGAAACGCTTTAGGAAAAGTCTTGAAACCCTTCCCCTAGCCCACAATCACTCCTAAGCAAAAACCATATTATCCCCGTCCCTCGTCTTTCACCCATTTTTTTTTTTCCACTTTACGTTGCAAAATTTTATCATTTTTCGCCTGCGTTATATTACCCGGTTGAATAAACCATTCATATATAAAAAGCCCCCCCTCGGATGCGGATACGGTATAAATTGCGTATCCGCGCTTTAGAAACCGACTTCGCAAACCGATGAAAATTTTTCACCCCGACGATGCTCGAATTCAGTCATCCCATTTTTCATGCATTTTCCCTTCAAAATAAGTTAGATCTATACTCGCTTATTTCGAATATATTGGATAAGCTATGAGCGCTTTTCGCGATCTCGGCTGTTGCCTGCTTTGCACTGAACGCTGTAAGTTGTTTCTTCCGCTTTTCCGACTCTCCTCCTAGTTTCGCAGGGCCACCGCCCGAAGGTCCTTGGCTGCGGCCATTCGTTCTGCGAGCGCTGCTTGGCCACCTGTACGCGCATCTCGAGACTGTGCCCCAAATGCCGCGCGCCCATCACAAACAGCTGCATCAACTTTGATTTGCTGAGTAAGCGAGCGGCTTGGCAATAGTTTTGATCTTCCAGACTTGGCTGAAGCTTTGCCGAATGTTGCTGCTGGTGATGGCGGCGTTGAAGTGAAGGGCAATGAGGCAAAGTTGCTACTCGAAAAGTTTTACGTCTGTTTAGACGCAAATCCTGGTCAAGAACGTCAACGGCAAGTCTGTGAGGGTTGACATCAAGCCGGATTCGACTACGGTGACGCTGAAAGACTTCGATCCGGAGGATGAGGAGGCAAAATTCGAACACGATGTGTTACTGTGCTTTAGATGCAAATCTTTGTCAAAAATCTCGATGGTAAAAGCGTTGCGTTTGATATGAAACGTTCTGACAACGTCTTGAAGTTGATGAAGAAAGTTGAAGATCGCGAGGGCATCAAACCTGAGGAGCAGCGTCTCATTTTCCTGGGAAAACCGATTGAGTTGGAGAGCAACCTGTCACTCCGTGACCTCCACGTGCAACGTGGTTCGACTATTCATCTTGTCCATCGTCAACCGGGTGGTGGTGCAGGTATTTCATAACTTGTACGCTTCTGCATGCACCTATAACCGGGTTTGCAACGTTTTTCTACTTTTCTCCGCGATTCCTGCGAGTTCCGGCTCCTTTAGGCGCGTTTTGAGTCTTTTCCATGTTCTGTGCTTGCCGCCGGCTGCTTGTCTGTGCCCTCCACTCTCGGCACACTATTTTCAGTGTGATACGTAGCCGCCCGTGTCTCTTCTCTTCTTTCCCAGCCTCGTGTTGTTTGTCTGGAAAATTCTCTAGTGATGCAACTCGGCAAAGTTTGTGAAAGCCGGCTCAATCAATTTCAATATCACCTATTTGTTTCTGCTTGGCTTCCGACTTCCCTTTTAATCTGAATTCTCGGCTTTGAAACTTCTTTCCCCGATTTTCGGTTAGTTTTTGTTGTTCTCGCATGTTTTTGACGGCTTTCTCGCGTTTTCTAACTTTCAATTTCCACTTACATCCTCCTTTTCAGTGCAAAGCTTCAAACAAAATGCTCTCGCGACTCGCCCTCAGCTACCAGCCGATTCGCCAATTCTCGCAAACGGCGGTAAAGGTATTTTTGACGTTTTATTTCTTTCTTTCTTTTTTTTAGAGCGCCCGTTTCGGCCAAGGCGGAATCGGCAACAGGTTCACGGAGCAGACGGTTAGTTTTAACATTTTTCAGGCTTGAAACCCAATCAATTAAATCTTATTTTTCCGCTTTTAGTGGTCCAACTTCAAGACGCGCACGGGCCCGACGCTGAAGGAGCGGCTGCTGGGCCCGACCACTGGAAAGCGTGGGATTTTTCCGGAAGCTTGTTAATTATTTTGTTTTAGCCTATCTCTACGGCACCTATGCTCTGATCGGCGCCTCGGCTTTTGGCATTGCCGCCCTGGGCTACTATGGACTCGGCATGAGCAGCGGCTCCTCGATTATTCAGAACAGCGCGTAAGTTTTGTCTTTGAGGAATGACTTTACAACGTTTCGTCTTTTTCTTAGCCTCTTTAGGTTTACTTTTCGCCAAAAAATTACAACCTAATTCATTCTCTTCATGCTTTTTTAGGTTTGGCTAATTAGAAGAATCTGACCTTACAACCTCTATTCATTTTCTCCGTTACTTTTAATTTTTGCTTTTCGAAAAAGCTGACTTTACAAACTTTATTCCTTCTAGTTTCTTTTTAGAGAAAAAAAAATAGCTTTTCGCCTTTGTTCCTATTCTTTACTTATTTTTTGTAGCCTGTGGCCGCAATATGTTCGTGATCGTCTCCACACCACCTACGGATACCTCGGCGCCGGCCTCGGAATCACGGCGGCTGCTGGCGTGGCCGCGTCGAGGAACGCGATGATCATGCGACTCACATCTTCTGGATCTATTTTGGTAATTTCGGGTCCTCAGGCGTTTAACCAGTTTTAGGGAATGTTCGCCACGCTGGCCGTGATCATTGGCACAAGCGCCGTCTGCCAGTCGGTCCCGTACGAGAACACCTTCGTCAAGCACGTCGCCTGGGCCGTTCACTGCGGCGCGCTTGGAGCTGTGAGCTATAGAGAGATGATTTTATCTTTTTTTTTCTCTCTAGGTTCTCGCCCCGATGGTCTACATGGGCGGCCCGGCGTTGATGCGTGCCGCTTGGTATACGGCTGGATTGGTGGCTGGTGAGTGGAATCGCGAATTTGTCTCCATTTTGGTTTTTTTCGCAGTAGCCGGGAAATCGTAGGTTTCGCCCCGCATGATTTTCTTAGGTTCTTTTGCAGTATCGGGGTTGGGGGAATCAAGTTTTGGAACCTTAGTAGTCTAACTGTTTCTAAGTGTTTTTTGCTATTTTAATCCTGAAATTTTGCCAATTTTTATTAAAAGAATACAAATAAATAAATAAACAAATTTGACTTAAGACGTTTTCGAAGTTTTTTTTTGTTGGACTTGCAAGGTTGCTAATACTGTCCCCCTCGATAATGCCAAAGAACCTTTGATTAACGTAACGATCCTTGCATTGCCAAACCTTTCTTTTAGGCCTTTCCGCCACCGCCATCACCGCCCCGTCCGAGAAGTTCCTGATGATGGCCGGCCCGCTCGGCATGGGACTGGGCGTCGTGTTCGTGGCCAACATCGGCTGCTTCTTCTTCCCGCCCCACAGCGCCCTTGGAGCTAGTGCGTTTGAAATTAGCGATTACAATTTTTTTTTCAGGCCTGGCCTCGGTGGTCGTCTACGGCGGCTTGATCTTGTTCTCGGCCTTCCTGCTCTACAACACGCAGCGTTTGGTGAAGCAGGCCGAAATGCACCCGCAGCCCGGCTACTACGAGGGCGTCCGCCAGTTTGACTCAATCAATGCGTACGTTTTCTGGCTGGATTTCTAGATTTTCTTGCTTTTTTTCAGCCAGCTCGGCATCTACATGAACATTCTCAACATCTTCATGCGCATGGCGATGATCACGGGCGAAGGCAGCAACCGCAGGAAGTAGACGTGCGCCGCCGACGCGAAAAAGAACACAATTAATTCCCGAATCTACACCGAATTCCCAAATGTTACTAGTTTCACCCGTTTCTGACGACCTTTGGCTATGAGACCCCCCATACTCATTCATTTGTTACGAGTCCCTTTCCCCACCCCTGTTTCGTTATGTTATTTGCCCCCGATTGATCGAGTTGTACTGAATTTTCCGCTGGTGATTCAGTGTTGTAAATAAAGTTTAGTTGCTATGTGAAAGTGAACAGTGTTCAACACAGCTTATGTAGAGAAATAGAGGCGGACGAGAGGTTGCGATTCTGAGTTTCATTCTGCGTATTAGCATCTGGTCTGATATGAATGGAACTGTCGGTAATCCCACCATCCATTCAGCAGTGACCGGCCGAGTGGCCGCCCGTTTCGGCTATGGTGAGTTCGGTTGGATGAGGGCCGGCACATGTGTTCATTTATCGGTCAGACCTTGGATAGCAGCAACTTCCCCTAGAAAGCCACTCTTTCTTGGGGGGGGGGACGTGATTTGGTGATGCGCGTCCGATTCTTAGATTTTTTATTAACGCGCGGTTCACGCGAGCTTACACGTTCTCTCACGGGCGCTACTCTTCTTATCAAGCGGCGATCCTTTTAACGTTCGGTTCCAGGCTCAGTCCCTCTCGGAAGCTTTCAATGCCGACGACGAGGCGTTGCTCCAGTACCTCCTCGCGGTGAAGCGCCACGCCGCAGCCGTGAACAAGTTCAGCGAGGCGGTAAGCGCTGTTGCCCTTGATTTCGACGTTTTGGCTTTTTTCGGACATAAAATGTCTACGTTGCTAGCTTAGACGTTTCCCTTTAGGATTTCCTGATGCGCATTTTCTCCAAACGAGCCGCTGACGGTGCGCACTTACAAGAAGATCTGGCCCATAATGCCTGGGACGCTTTGGACATTAAAAATTTCCACAACAAAGAGTGGATCCATGTTCCTCGGTCGAAGGAAACTGAGGTAGGAGCGATTTCGAACAATATTTACCAGCTCTCTACACCGTCTATGAATTTTTTAGACTTTGAACATCGCTTCCTTTCCGGAGCTCCTGCAAGAGCTAACGCCTGAATTGCACAGTACTCTGGAGGGAGCTTATGATCTGGCTTCGAAATCGGAGGCATTGTCTCTTGACGCTTTGAGAGAGGTTCGCGAATTAGCTCCCTTAAAAATACGCGATTATAGGCAATGGAGCCCTTGGAGGCGGAACGCGCCAGCCGTCTTGACGTGCTGGAGACCGCCAAAAAAGCCCTGGACCTTGCCTGGAAGAAGTTCGACGAGAAGGTACTTTGCGACCTCCTACCTTGCCGCGGCTCAATGAGTTGGGACAGTAACAGTGCTTCCTAATTTCAGTACAAAGCCAGAGAAGTTCGGCTTGCCACCGAGCTCGGGGCGGGGCTTACCGCAGAAACGCTCTACAGACGCGCGGCTCGCGTTCCCCCTGCGGCCCCCATGATGGTCATCACTATCACCAAGCCGGTCTGACAGCTCCTTTCATCAATGTACAAAATCGTTCAGATGCCGCTCCCCTTTGGCGGCTTCGTGCCAGCGCCGCCCGCCGTCGTCCCGGAAGATGGGCACCAGGTACGGGAAGGGGTGGGCCGGGTTCACGCTTATTGGCCATGGTTGGAGTGAATATGAGTGCGCTCTTACAGGAACGTGTTCGCGGGCCGAGGAAGTCGGCTGACCAGGAAGTCGACACCACTATGGACGCCACGCAACGGTATAACACTTCGGTGCCGCCTGCAACCTTGGGGGAAAACACCATTTAATAGCTTTCAACGAGGCTGTCAATGCTGTTTCTGCAATTTTAACCTTTTTCTACAGGTGCAACAAGCCGACGGATGGCTCGACAGCTGGATAGACGCGAGTGACGCTGACGACTCATCGACGCAATCCCACAAGGACACTGCGGCATCTGGAGGCCATGCACCGCGTACGCAACCGGTAGGATCCTTCAAAGCCCCGTTTGCCTTTCTGGTTTCGGAAATGCTGAACTCAATTTTACAGGTCATGCAAGAAGCTGAAGTGCAGTATACTGGCGAATCTGAAGACGAGAAGAATCACGGTTACGACGGATCCGATGAGGCGACTAATGCTGCTCGTGCCCCCGGCGACAACATCACCCAGGATGCGGGAACCACTCCGCCAACGCCGGTACGCTAAACTTTTGTTTACCATGCCCAAACATTAAAACTGTTCGAATTTCATTAAAAATTAACGAAAAATACACTTTTTCGGCCGAAAGTGCTGGAATTGGAGTAAAATGTCTGTGTTTTTTTTTGCATTCGGCTTAGATTTTGGCCCCACTACCACGTTTACTTTTCTGGCTCGAACCTCCGGTGATATTTGTAACAGGTTTGACCTTTCTTTTTGCAGGCTCGCGAGGGTGTCGTCTACCACGGATCCGATGAGAAGGAGCGCGAGAAGGAGAAGGCTACTCGATCGCCACCCGGCGACAACATGGCCCATAATGCGGGATCCAAGCCGCCGACGCCGGTACGCCAGACCTTTTCAACTATGCCTAGGCATAAAAACTGTTGTTCGACTTTCATTAAAAATTGACAAAAAAATACTTTTTTCGGCCGAAAGTGCTGGAATTTGAGTACAATTTCTCTTTTGTTTTTGCTCCTACTGCCACTTTTACTTTTCTCGCTCGCTCCTCACGTGATATTTATAACAGGTTTGACCTTTCTTTTTGCAGGCTCGCGAGGGTGTCATCGAGGACGCTGCACAGCGGATACGAGCAACTGACAAGAAGGAGCAGAGAAGAAGAAGGATGCTCAATCACCACCCGGCGAAGAGATGACGCAGAATGCGGGGGTCACCCGCCAACACCGGTACGCCAGACCTTTTTTTACAATGCCTAAGCATAAAAACGTCGTTCCAACTTTCATTAAAATTGCCAAAAAAATACTTTTTCTTATACCTATACTTTTTCGACAAAGGTGTTGAATTTTTAGAACAAAGCAAAAACCCTGAAACCTTTTATAGTGGCTTCTAAATACTTTTTCTCATGGAATCTATTTGATTTACCAAGATATTAGTTAATGCACCAGGGTTGAAAAGGCCGCGACTTTTCAACCTTATCTGTCTGATTCCATCATATTCGTCCCTTTGTATAATTCAGTTTTTTAATGGATGACAAAAATGCGAAATGGGACCTCTTCTCTTATAGGCTATCAAATCGCGGCGTAGCACTGTTTCCAATGCAGGTTCGATTTTCAACAAAACTTAATTTTAACATCGAAAACACCAGAATTGTTGAAAATTTTAGGAGCGGGCAGTCATCCCGCGGTCATTACGCACTAATGAGGTATAAAACATAATCCCTAACTGCCCCTTATTGAGATACCAGCTTGAACACGTGCTGATGGAAGTTGCAAATGAGGCAAATGATGATGGAAATGCACACATACATCGTGCACAGACACTATTTTTTTATATAGTAGTAGGATCATATTAGTATACGTTTTCGCCCTTTATAGCAAGTGGAGCAGGATGGTACTGGATCGTGAGCCGTTTGGGATGATGGCGCCGGAGGCCTCAAGACGGCCACAAAGATCGACTGACCTTCTGACACCACCAGCGACAACACACGCAGGTAGACGGCCCCAGTTTTCATTTCAAATGTTGACATTTCAATTGGACATTTGGACATTTGGATCTAGAAGCGATCTAGAAACGTTTTTCGGGATGTAATTTTGGATGGAGAATACGAGCGCTGGCATAACACAAAGCCCAGATACGCTTAAATGTTTTAGAACGAAGATATTAGCAACTTGAATATTTGTTCAAAGCTCCTGAGCAAGATGAAAAGATTTGAAGGCGCTATACTATTGCATTGTAGTCCTTTGGGACTACCTGGCAGCTACCATTACAATGGTGGCTTTCTTTCCGGGCTACGATTTCCCACGGCACGAAGGTCAGTAATAATCAAATTTCGGAATTTTCGGGGCTTTGCCAACACTTGCCGGGGGAGCGTCGAAAAACATGTCGTTGGCTGCAATCTCAGCTTTAAATTGTGTGAAGTGAAAATGGTAGTAGGAATTAAAAAAAATATAAAATTTCGTGTTTCCTAGACTTTCATTTTCAGCCAAACGCCCGAGGAGGTCCCGTGCTACTTGGTGGGCAGGTGGCATGATGTGTGATGCCCGGTGTCGGCGACCAGCAGACGTCGCTGAAGTTTGCGCGCCCGGTTTGCAAACCCCACGTCCGGAAGTTCGCGTAGGCCGGCCAGGGACTACGTCTTGGGGCTCCAGTTGCTTCTAGGCGCCTGCTCGAGCGGGTCGTCACTAACCCGAATTGCGCCTCCCGGATGCGGTGGTACGAGGGGGTAGGTTCTGCAGTTCTGGACTGTTAGCGGGGGGAGGGGAGGTTAGCATGGGGGAAACCACTTTCTGTTTGTTTTAGTCGGAAGTAATAACAACCATTTTTTCATTATTCAAAAAATTCGAACATTTTGACCTTTTGGTCATTTTTCATACATTCTTGACCAAAAGTGAATAATTTTCGAATTTTTTTAGTGTTTTTTATTTTTGATAGCTAAAAGATGGTTATAAAATTGGGGAAATGATTGTTGCAAATTATAAACCCGTAGAGACATACAACCGAAAAATTGGTTTACCCCGCTAAAATCACCCCCCCCACAGCCGAAGGGTCCGGAAAGTTGTCGGTAGTCTCGCTTAGGTTGTGGGGGATTTTTAAGGCCAAGGCGATTCGAAGAGGTTGGTAAGTAAACCGTAGCCATAACCCGTCCCCCGGTCGTAGAGCACCCCAACTACTTTGTACTCAACTTTCGGCTCCCTGTGCATCCACCACAGTTGTATTAAGCATACAAAATAATTCCTTGTTCTGGCGACTATTTAGCAAATATATGACCACCTGAGCTGAAAAGGCTGCCCCGATACCCCCCGCCGCTAACAGCCAGAATTATTGGGTCGGCTAAGAGACGGTTAGCTGGGGTGGGGGGAGTGTTAAGCCAAAGGTCAGAGGCTGAAGCCGATTATCCCCATTACCAGGTCTGTGCCCCGCTTGCGAGCACGCGGAGTAGCTGGCCCGCGGAGTTCACCCTTGAGGAGCCTGAGCAGCAACTCCACCAAGGCCTCCTCCGTCCGGCACAAAAGTTTTGCTCCATCTCTCTCACTCTCTCTCTCGTCTCTCTCTTTTCTCTCCTCTCTCACTTTCTCTGCTCTCTTTCTCTCTCACCCACTCGCTCTCTATCAGCCTCACCCTCAATCTCTTCCCCCTCGCTCTCTCCTTTCCCTGATGCTCCTCTATTTTTTCGAATGCATTTCGCTGAATAAACATGGTATCACAAAGAGATGGAAATTAATAACACGCTCTCCGTTACGCTACAATACGCTGCCCTCGGGTGTTTTCGTGTAGATTTGAGAATCCTCGTTTCGCTTATCCGATCAAACCCTCGGTCCCGGGGCGCTACTATTGACACCTTACCTGCGCAGCCGCCCATCAATTTGAGGCGGGCCCTGCTCTCGTCCTCCAGGTAGATACTAATCCAGCGCAAAGGCGCTCTAATTTTTTTTCTGACACATAGACCTCTTTAAGAGGAAAAATCCGCCCTTCTAGAAAATGCCGCCAACCGCTGAGGACAACCATGCAAGCGCAAAGAGGTCTAGGGAGGAAATCATCTATAGGGTGGATTTTTTTTCATATTTTTAATGCACATAGCTTTATATTTCTTGAATCTAAAAGCAATTTTTGTAATGGTTTTAGCGGTAATTGATAGATTGAAAATACAGAAATATTTTTGAAGCCAGAAGAAACCTAAAAACAAGATGACCTTTACTTTCGAAACTCGGAAATTTGAGGCCATGCTCACAGGAAGCTTATCTTGCTTTATAGATAAAGGAAATAGTTGTGAAATAATATATAAATTAGAAGACCAACTCCCTAAAAAATAGCCTTCAGTTCACCTCAAACGATGGGCACGAATTCACGATGGAGAAAAGCGCGGCCATGCTCTCGGGGCTCGTCAAGCAAATGGTTCAGGTTGGTCAGCACCGATATAATTGATAATATCTTATTTAAACTCTTAAAAATATATAAAACAATGCTGGTCTAAGAAAATGTGAAAAAAACTAACCTCGAAGTACGATAAAAGCTACTTTTTCGTCTTACGATGGCAATTTTACGCTAAGAACCCTGTAAAGCTTAGTGGTAAGACGTGATTTTTCCCGAAATTTATGATAGTAATCAAATAGAAAAATATATAAATTAGATTTGATAAAAATTATAATCATTTTCTCTCTTCGGGACCCTAAGCGTATCCGACGAGAAGCGGGCGCGATGCAGCCGATCCCGATGATCAACGTCAGCAGCACGTGCATGCCTTTAGTAAGTCCAAGCCCAACAAGACTTGTAAGCCAAAGTCTAACACTCAGCTAAGCCGAAGCATAAGCCTAAGCTCAGGCCAATTTAGGTCTAACATAAGCCTGCCAAAGCATATCCCAAACTAAACTTACGGCCGAGCTAACCCCTAAGCCCCTAGCTATGTCTGAGCCGAAGCCTCCGCCTGAGGCTAAGCCAAGCCTAAGCCAAGCCTAAGCCAAGCCTGAGCCCAAGCTCTAGCCCAAAACTTTAAAATTCCGACTTACAGATCGTAAAATGGTGCGAGAAGCACAAGACGATGCCGGAATGGGAAGAGGAGAAGTGGTGGCTGAACTCGCGCGACTCGGCGATGACCAAATGGGAAGACGACTTCATGGCGGACGTTGACGAGCTACTCTTTGAGCTGTTTTGTGTAAGTTATAGGAGATTAGAAAGATAGAATCGAAGCCTCAGCCAAGGCTAAGCTAGGCCAAGCCTAAGCCAAGCCTAAGCCCAAGCTATGCCCAAGTTTAGGCAGCCAACTACATGGACATCAAGTGCCTCACTGACAAGTGCGCGGATACCGTAGCCCTGATGGTGAGGGCAAAAACGTGGAGGGAGATTCGGAAAATCTGGATGCTGGAGAACGACTTCACGCCCGAGGAGGAGGAGGAGATGAAGTAGGTTGAGAGCTTTATCTTTATTTGGCTCTTTTGCATTATCGGGGGGGAGGGGGGCTTATTTTGCCTTTGGTAGTGTTTTAGTAACATTTTACTATATTTTAATCGGAAAAAGCAATAATCGACCGAGTCCGTAGAAGGGTCGATTCACGCTCCTTGGCCTCTTTAAAGGCATTTTTTCAGAAATGAAAACCCGTGGGAGGTGATCCTGCGCGACATGGGCGAGCTGAACACCGGCCACCCTCCCGAGCGCTTTGGTGCTACTGCTCAACCTGCTCGTCTTCCTCTCCCACCTCTCCCCCATGCACTCCACGCAGCGCAATTCGCTCGAGCGCAGCTAGCGGCGGTTGCCGCTGCTGCTCCTCCCGCACCGGCTGCTCCTGCTGCCCCGGCTGATGGTGCTCAGGACCAAGGAGATGCTGCCGCTGCTGCTGGAGCTCAAGACCAAGGAGATGCCCCTGAAGCTGATGCTCCTGTTGCTGACGCTGATGTTCCAGCAGATGATCAAGCTCAACAAGGCGAGCAAGCGGAAGATCAAGCAGATGCTCAACAAAATCCTGGCCCAGAAAATTGAACTTTTCGATTTTTTTAATTGAATTTATGATGATTGTACATTTTCCTTGCCGCATCCTGATTGATCCCCAAAAAGTCATCTCTTTCGCGCCCAGCCCTGAATCCCTAACCCATTTTTTTGCGCGATTTGAAGACTAAATAAAGTCTATGAGATTTTATGAAGATTTTATGAAAAATAAAAGTTGAACTTAATAGACACAAGAAAACGAGAGAAAGAGAGCGAGAGAGAGCGGGAGAGAGAGAGCGAGGAGGGGAGCAAGAGAGAGAAAGAGAGAGAGAGGGAGAGAGAGAGAGGCAGAGCAAGCGGGAGAGAAAGGTATTGTATTTTTTTTTTTCGTTGTTACGTTAATGACCCACTACTTTTGCAACCCACTACAGGTTTCGGAGCAGAAAATTCCTGGGATCGTTTTTCCAGATGACTTCGATATCACCGTTTGTTGTTTCGCTCTCTTACTCTCTCTTTCTCTCTCTTTCTCCCTCTCTCCCTCTCTCTCTCTCTCTCTCTCTCTCTCTCTCTCTCTCTCTCTTTCTCTCTGCCTCTCTCACGCTATTTCTGCCACTTTTCGGATGCGATACTGCAAGCTCTCAATTTCTCGAATTACGTTGACTCTTCCTCTCGGGATGTGAATAAATAGGCATTTATTCAAATCTTTGCCCTCAACTGGTCTCCCGGACCAAAATAGAGTGTCCAATAAAAGGGCCCCGCCGTTTTTCCCTTATTATATTTTTGTACGTAATGTTTTGGGAAAAGGAGCGAAGAAAGAATTTAAAATTTTCAAAAACTTTCCACCCCGTTGGTAAATTTTTTATTTAAAAAAATGTCCAGTTTTGGTGTTGTTATTTAATAATTTAATAATTTATAATCCCAATTTTTTTAAAAAAAAAAATAAAAAAATATTTTTAAAAATAAATTAATTAAAAAAAAATTTAAAACCCTTTTTTTTTCCCCTACCCAAAAAAAAATCAATAAAAAAAATATAAAAAAAAAAAAAAATTTTTTTTTAAATAAAAAAACATTTATAAATAAAAATTTTTAAAAATTATTTATCCCCCAATTTTTTTTAAAATTTAAAAAATTAAAATTATAAAAAAAAAAATCCAGCATTAATTTTTTTTTAAATAATTTAATTCTTTCAACAAGCTCCTCGACACCTCTCCGTCCAACGACCTGGGGATCACCCGGATGAAGGTCACACCGTCGAGCTGTTTATGGCGCGGGACTTGGCCTGAAAATTCAGACCTAAAAATTAACATACATTTACAAACCATTAACGAGGGCCATGATCTTGCAATCGGTGATCCCTTGCTTTCCTTTTACGACGAGGGCGTGTGGAGCCTGAAAGTTCCGGGATATGGTTATCAGCCGAGGCACACGAGCTTATACTTCCTCTACGTTTATTCATAAAAAAGATAGCGAAATTCGCAGCGTCCAGAAAAAGCTTGGTGACGCTAGGTTTTATTACCTCTCCCTTCGTCTCATGTGCCACACCGACAACCACACCGTCCAATACTCCATCTATCGACCGTACTACCCGTTCTAGTTCGCTGGGATGCACCTAAAAATTAGTAATAAAATCTTTGTTGTATTAATCTAGAAATGCCTAGTAACTTAATAGGAGATATTTTCCTAATGTTTTGACTAAATAAATCCATATTCTAGCTAGAAAAACTATCCAAAAACTTTCAAAAGTGAGTTAAAAAGTCGGCAATTTGGTTAAAAACGGTCATTTTTGAGGAAAATATATATTTGTGTTTTTTCTAACATTTGTAAAGTTTCCCGTATAGGAAAAGTAAAAAAAACAGTTTAAAAACACCTCCGCTGTTATATTGAAAAAAAATTGGCCCCTAAGCAAAAATTTTCCCAATCCGCAAGAACCTATCTCCGAGGTTCAAAATGGATTTTTTTCGGTATTCTTCACGCCAAAATCCAAAGATTCCAAAATTTCGAAAATTGGATAGCATAGCTAGACTCGCCTTTTTGAGGGCTTTCGATAGATCCCCTAATATTAAAAATCGTCACCCTGGATATCGATAGTAGCTTAGAAAGGACCCTGAAGCACCTACAGTAAGCCCAGAGACTCGGATGACTTCTTCCATTTTGGCAGCCGGGCTTGTAGTGGCTGGGAATTGTGCACTTGTCTACGACTGGCCGTCTCGACAGCGGAACCTGTCACTCCATCTCGGCCAATAGACGGTTCAACGGCGGACTTTTTGTCCAATACTGTCGTTTTTTCGTAGAATTCTTGGCCTTTTGATAACGCTATCGCGGGTGTTGGGGGTCGTTTTCTTCCGGCCGACGGGAAAAGCCCGACACGGTGAGCAGAGAATGGGCACAGTTTGCGTCAGCAGGGTTCTCGAACTTTGAGAGGGTCTCAAAAAATTAATAACGGCTAAGGAAAGGCATTTTTCCAAGGAACGATTTTGTCGGCAGCATGTCAGGGTATTCTGTGAGTGTATGTAAAACATAAAAACGCATCTAGTCGAAAAAGGCAAAACTTTTTTCCGTAGGAAATATCGATGTGCCCAGAATCGTTCCATCTTTCGTGATTAAATCTCTGGGGTGGCGCTCTGGTTGATTTTTCCAGAGCCGGCCGGGGCAGTTCAGCTCAAGCAAATCATGCCGCGCCTGGAAATCGGGTTGGTCCTGGTGAAGCTGCAGCTTGATACTCTCAAGCCCCAGGAGGTGTAGCAGAAACTCCTGCGTTCTATTGATAATTTTTAAATTTGAAATTTCCCCCCCCCCCTTTATCTGTTGTCTTTTTCTTCCTCTCTCTCTCTCTCTCTCTCTCTCTCTCTCTCTCTCTCTCTCTCTCTCTCTCTCTCTTTCTATCTCTCTCTCTCTCTCTCTCTCTCTCTCTCTCTCTCTCTCTTCTCTCTCTTTCTCTCTCTCTATCTCTCTCTCTCTCTCTCTCTCTCTCTCTCTCTCTCTCGCTTCCACTTTCGTTCAAAACCATGTGGTACGCAAAATGGACTGGAAGCAAAACTAATTTATTATTTCCGCCTCGTGAAATCGACAATAACCTTCGGGGCCCGAAAAGCGTGGCCGAGACGTCGTTCGTAGGGTGGCAACACTTTACCGGTAATCTGGGGAGCAAAAAGGTTAGAAATTCGCAATCGGGCTTACCGTATACCGATTCATAACGTTGGCCAAGTGCAAAAATAACTCCATATGGGCCAGCGGTCGCGCTGCACAATTACGCTTGCCAAGTTGGAACGGCGTGATCTGAACCGGATTTGAATAGATAAAGAGAGAGGGAGAGAGAGATAGAGAGGGAGAGGGAACGAGAGAAAGAGAGCGTCAGACAACCTACCTTTTCATCGATTATAAAGCTCCCATCTTCCCGAATGAAGCGCTCCGGACGGAACTCCCAAGGATCAGGGTAGAGCTGAAAAATGTGTGTCTGAGAGAGCGAGAGAGAGAGAGAAGGAGAAGGGGGAGAAAAAAAAAAGGTCAAGGGAATGTTTTCTCGGAGTTACCTTCTCATCATAATGCACGCAAACATTCAGTGAGTATACGGTACATCCTTTTGGAACTGTGTATCCTTGGACGTGGACGTCCTCGGAAGCTGCGTGGTGGAGCGTCAGAAGCCCAGCGGTCCCGTAGCGATGAACTTCCTGGAATCGAATTTAAAGTAAGAATGATGCAATGCGCTTTCTCTCTCTCTCTCACTCTCTCCTCCTTGCTCGCTCTTTCTCTCTCGTTCTTTTCGCTCTGTCAAGGTTCATGCCTGACCTGCAGGATAGCTTGGCAGAACGGTAGATGAACTTTGTCCGCCATGGTGACGAGACGGTCATCGCCGATTGCGCGATCTAAAAAGTAGTTGGTTGCTTGCGGAAATGCGAAAGTTAGCACAGAAAGAGAGAGAGAGAGAGAGAGAGAGAGAGAGGAGAGAGAGACCGGCGACACCGAGGGACCTCGATAGCTCACAGGGCCGCTTAGAAAGGTAGTAAAGTCCGGGCTCAAAAGCCGAAAAATTCGTTCCAGTTGACAGGCGTGACAGGCAGATTGATAAGAGATCAGGAAACAGATACTTTACCAAGCTCTTCCTGTGCCCTCCTCTGGTATTCCGGATACTTCACCAGGAAGGCCAACGTCCAGCCATACGTGCAGGACGTTGTGTGGTAGCCTAAAAGTCGTTGAGAATCAACACCAGATTTGGGCGATGGCGTATTGAAGGGAAAATTGGTACGTACCAGCAATCACCATATCGAGAAGTAGGGCGCGAAGCTGACGGTGACTAAAATATATGGTTGGCAGGTTACAAGGGGCAAGGAATTATCAGCGACATCGTCATACCTCTCTCTCCCTCTCTCTCTCTCTTGCTCTCTCTCTCTCTCTCAATCTCTATCACTCTGCTCTGTCTGCCTCTCCTTCTCTCACTCACCAATAGAATTCTTCCCGCTCGGTCCCCTCAGCAATCTTTCGCTCGGCAAGAAAGGCTTCGATTAGGTCTTCGGGCTCCTGAAATGGTGTGGTGATAATGCTAAAACTAAAGCCCAAGCCCAAGCCCATATAGACTAAGTCGAAGCCGGCCGATAAATTAAGCTAATCCTAGCGGAAGCCTAATTTTTCCTTACCTTTGACGGCTCGTTATTGTTGGCCATCGCGGCGTGCTGTTCTATTTGCGTGTCGACGAACTCTGCGAGGGCGTTGACGAGCTCGTTGACATGCTCTTGTGCGTCTAAAAGGGCATACCACAAGGAGGAGCTACGAAACCGACGTCTACAACTAGCATGCGTGCAGGCGTACCTATGCGTAGCCGCTAGTACTCACTTTTCCAATACGGCAAATGTCTCAACCAGTGCATGTGGTTGATCAGCACCGTCATCGGATGCCCCATTCGTTCCATGTGGTGGTAGACAAGCTCGTTGAAGCCGAGGAAGCGGTCGAGGTTGTCCTGAATATTGTTTAAGGTTAATGCTAAGATGATTTGTCTCTCTCCCTCTCTTCTCTCTCTCTCTCTCACTCTCTCTTCAGTCTCTCTCGCTCTCTCACCTTTTCTAGCCGATAGCCAAATAGCAGCTGATTGCTGAGCGATGCGATCGCAATGTCGGATTGCAACTAAAGAAGCTTTGAAGGTTAAGCTTTTCCAGATTTACATACCCGCAAATCGACATTCTCAGGCTGCGCATCGACCCGCTTGAACATGTCTTCGACTTCGGATAAGACCTGAACGTTTGGCTAGCAAGGTGGCGCTCCATCACCCACATGGTGCTCCATCAGCCCTTTGCCCATGCCGAACTCCTTGAGCGTGTGGACAAGGAATCGCCGCTGATCTTGCCACAGGTCCCCGGAAATGATCGTGATCCCCCAGACGCCGGCTGAAAAAAAGCTAATTTTTCGCAATTTTGGAATTAAGCCAGACATCCCAGTTACCTTTGGCCGCTTGGCTCGTTTTTGTGTGGCCAGGGCGATCCCAAAATTTGTGGCCCTCCTTGACCATCATCTGGCAAGCCGTGTCGTAGTCGGCCCACATTACGATCGGATTCGGGCCTCAAAACCATATTTCCTCTTTTTTACAAAATTTTCAAAAATTTTCAATTTTTTGATCGGGTTTTGTATTTAAAAACTGTTTAGAATTCGATGCAAATGATCAAGCTTTCCTTATGGCACCACTCCGGGATACCAGAAAAAAATTCGTAAACAAAGAACTGGACGAACCAAGTTCCAAATTCCCACCTTGCCAATACGTAAATACGTTTCCATACTGCTTGCGCCAGCGTATAAATGGTGCGTAGCCCGGCGGTTCAAACCATAAGGATAGGGAATTCCCGAAAAATGGAAGAGGCATTGGCCCTAAAAATGGCAACTTTGGCACTTGCTAGTCCCTTTAAAAGGGCGAGCAAGTTCCCTATCCTTCCCTTTTCCTTACCTGGCGGATACTTTCTCGTTTTCCAGTACATTTCATGAAATAAATAGGCAAACATAGAAGCTATTAATGTGATGAGGAACATTTTCTGAAATGGATTCCGTAACCTTAGTTTAAATACAACGAAACAAAAAAAATAACGGAAAAAAACAAATAGAGTAGAACGGCAGTGAGCATGAACTTTTCGAAAAAAACTTGTTAAGACTATTTCTCCATGGAAAATACTTTTTGTTCAAAAGTCATTTTTGAAAATGATGTTTTGAGAATCTCAAAATTTGGTAAGAGTTTACTTTACCCCCCACAGCCGAAGGGTCTGAAAGCTTTCGGTATTTTCGCCTATTTTGTCGGGATTTTTGCAACGCCATTCGATAGAGCGTCGAAAAATATACTAAGAGTTTTAATTTCAGCCTACAATAATGTAAAATAAAAAAGTTATAGCCAAAAACTTCCGGCTGGGGGGGGGGGGTAAAGTAAACCGTAGCCCAAAATTTTTAGAAAGTTTCATTGCAGTTTTTTGCCTTTTCAGGCCCGTTCCTATCGATAGCGGGAGGTGAATTTTTCCATTTTTTAAAAATATTTTTGTGGGATTCGATATGCAAATCGAGTCAATTCCGATCGATAACTTTAGGAAGTTGGTTTTGAGATTTGGGGCTAAAGGTGAGGTCTACTCGACTCCGTCGGACCCACCCGAGCGCCTTCCTCATTGATAAAAGGCAATCAACGCGAGCGTTCGTCTACAAAAACCGTTCGCGCCAGCCATCGTAAACCCCCGGGGCTGAGGTGAGGGGGGATCCCGGAATTTGCACCCCCCCACTTTTTGCACCTCAAATGCAAACACGGCAAATTTGGCTCTGCCCATTGTTCGAGTTAAGAGCTGCATATCACTGGAATCGCAAGTGATTTACAAGGAAATCAAAAGTTAAGTTGTACGACCTGAGTAACCATTTTGGAGCTGGGCTGTTAGCGGGGGTGGGAGAGTTTAACGAGGGGGATTCTTTTTGAGAACCCGGTATAACATAATCTGGACGTTTTCATAATCCTTCACGTTTTTGTCAATTTAATATTTAATTAAAAATTTTTATTTAATTAAAAAAAAAAAAAAAATAATTTTTTTTTTCTTTTATTTTTTTAGCAATGAGAACTACTAAAATCACTATAAAAGCATATTCTATGATATTAGAAGGCCCTGGCAGAAAAATACAGATTAGATTCCTCTAAACGCCTCCCCCCGCTAACGGATTAGTACCGTACTTTTGGCCGATTACAACGTGCGGAAATCGTTCCAATTGTGATCAATCCAGCAACTGATTGATTGCTTGCCAGGCCTGCTAAAAAAATTTTTGAACCGTCAGAAATTTCCAAAGACTACTGTGTGCTCTTTTGGGTTAGACAGTTCGTTTTATAATCCCGATCTGTCTGTCCGTCTCACCTGTCAAATCGTACGAATTTTTTTCGGCTTTGATTCCGGACTTTACTGCTTTTCCGTGTGACCCTCGATCTCTCTCTCTCTCTCTCTCTCTCTCTCTCTCTCTCTCTCTCTCTCCTCTCTCGCTCTCTCTTTCTCACTCTCTCACGCGCTCTCTCTAATCTCACTTTTCCAATTTGTGTCCTTTCTGTGGTGTCTGCCTCCTTATCAAAATTTGTTGTGGCAGGGTGCAAAAAACGGAAGCCCCAGCCATATTTCCTGGGCCTTTGGACTTCTCATATTGAGACACCTACCTCCGGAAAAACGCAGAGTTCACTTTGTTATCTGCACTTACAAGTAATATCCGTGTACTACAGTTTTCCTGGCACCGCTTGGACATGCATCCTCCCAGAAACCAATCTCCAGACAGACGTGTCGCCGAAATTTCATTTTATAGCTGGGCAATAAACGCAAAAGTTCGGAAATAAGATCGGTTAAGAAGGAGGTCTTGTATGGAGGTGGGAAACCGAGTGTGGCCGTTGGGTTTCGTTTAGTATTATTCTAGGTGATCTGCAGATCTCATCAGAATGGTGCCCCAAAAACGAACCATCTCGCGCCGTTTTTACCAGCAACCGGCCCCAAACGTCGACCAGAGATGTATCAGACCTTAAATAACAACAATCCTAAGCAGGGTTGTTCATCGCGTCCCCGGGCCAAAACTTTCGAAGCCTCTATCTCGGCGGGCAAAATACCTAGCGGGATGAAAACTTGTGGAGTTGTAGAGTAAAGGGAGAAGAACGTTCAAGCAAAATTTCAAGGCGGTGGCGGCTAGAGAACGGGGGGGCGCAGGGTGACAGCAAGGGACGGGTGACAGCCCTGTCCCCGTCCTCTGCGTCCTTCCCGTGGGGCTGCTCCCTACTGCCCTCAATTCTTATTGTAACTCTGCCTTACTAGTATCCATAATCCCTTGCCCAAACGAAATAGGGCTTCGAGTTTGACCAAAAGGCTGCGGCAAAAATCTAAGCTTTAGGCCAAAAAACTAGCTGGACGTGCTCCTTTAAATTCATGGGTAAAACCATTCATGGGTAAAACGACTCGAAATATCACATTTTGGCTGTCAGGATTATGGCTGTCGGGATGCTGGCTGTCGGCATTTTGGCTGTCGGGATTATGGCTGGAATTCCTCGTGCTAGTGAAACGTGACGCGACGCGCTCTGCGTTGCGTGCCTTGTGATCAATCTCTAAAACTGTTGGGCATCATCTTTTTCTGGTTCCGAAGGCCTTGAATTTCAGTCCTC
This sequence comes from Mesorhabditis spiculigera, assembly GCA_958295435.1. Classification (NCBI taxonomy): domain Eukaryota; kingdom Metazoa; phylum Nematoda; class Chromadorea; order Rhabditida; family Rhabditidae; genus Mesorhabditis; species Mesorhabditis spiculigera. The sequence continues at coordinate 34,388 of CATQJA010001137.1, read as the reverse complement.
GCCGAACTCGTCCAGCTGGTCGCTGCGCAACTCGGCGGAAGGTACGTTGGCAACCAACAGCATGCCGTACGAGCCGTACCGCTAACTATCGTACTTTTAAACGGAGATCGACCAAAAAATCGTTGGTAATTGATTTCAACACCATAACAAATTATCAAAGGCATAAAACAAACCATAAATTTTTTATTCTGAAAATTAATTTCGTCAAAATTCCAAAACTTTATTCCCGATTTGTTTCCACTTTTTCTGCTTTCCAAGGCTTACCTGCTAGCTCCACATCCCTTTTAATGCATACCTTCTAAAAGTTATAATTTGTTGACTCAGAAGGGCTTTTTGCACTTATCGCCCTCTCTCTCGCTCTCTCTCAGCTTCTCTCTCACTCTCTTTCTCCCTCTCTCTTTCCTATCCCCTCAAATTGCGCTGGTAAATGTGTATTTTGCGCGTGGGGAGAAGTCTACCGTACCATTACGCTTCCTATTTACCGCACATTACCCAAATTGTCTTTTTCTAGGACACAAAAAAGACAGGCACACGCAGCCCGGAACCGCCTGACAATTACGGTCATGTTTAAGGGCTTCTAGAGAATAGATTTTAGCAAAAACAGTCATAATAACATTTTCGCGATCAGACTGATCTCAGATGGGTTTGCGATTGGTTACGGGGTTACGGTACGAATGCTTCCGAATTGAAAAGTTTTCATCAAAATACCTAGTATTTTTGGAACTTAAATTCCTTAACTTTCGACTCACACCTTGTCAGACATATATTTTTTAGACAATGATCCGTCAAAAAAATCCCAAAGGAGTGAACTGCTAGCGATTCACTCGGAACAACCATCTTTTGCAAACATCGTGTTGAAAATAAAGAAACTGAAAAAATTCCGAATAAGCTTCGAGTTCGATGTTATCGGCTTATTTTCAAAATGTCGAAATTCATAATGTCGAAACTCATAATGTCGAAATTCATAATGCCGAAATCTTCAGTACATGTCAGAAATTTCCCTCCAATGTCGAAATTTCCATAATGTCGAAATTTCATAATGTCAGAAATGTGCAGAATGTCGAAATGTCATAATGTCGAAAATTTACATAAGCTAAAATTCCCGGTAAAGTCCCCGAATTCTAGGCAAAAAAATGTTGCCGTGGAATAAGATAAAAAAATAGAATGGGGAAAAATTTTTGGCTAGGATTTGGCGGTTTCACCGGCGAATATTGGCCTATGTAAATTTCGAACATTCTAATTTCGACATTATGACTTGTTTCGACATTATGAAATTTCGACATTGTGAGGTTTCGACAATGTGATTTCGACATTATGAAATTTCGACATCTGAGATTTCGACGTGCATAGGCTGTTTGACATTATTGTTCGAATTTCGATATGATATTCAATTCTATGTTATCTTGTGATATTTCTGGCACAAAAATACTTTCACTAATCCGTTTCTCTACATGACATAATTCATACGGTGTGACTACACCCCAAATTTATCGGCCAGTGTCTTATAGCTTTTCCATTAAAAGGTGTTCAACCTCCTTGGCAAAGTGGGTCCAGACCTCGATCAGCAAACGTTATAAGGTAGCTTTTACTGCTTTCATAAAAAAATTGATGTTTCAAAGAGGTCAGGAAGCCTGAGAATTAACCCCTTCAAGAAGGCTGCATCTCGACTCTCTTAAATAGCTATGTGGTATTAGATTAACTCCAAAATACGTTGTTCAGCTTAAAAATGCTACTTCTACGCAAGTGTGGATTCCATGTCCCTTTAAATCGTCAGTCTAATAACGAACCGATGTTTTCCATAGGTTTTTAAAATCGTATCTTCATCTCCTGGCTGACCTCATTGACCTCGTGGAAAAACTCCCAAATTTTAAGTGCGGCTTTCCTCAATTTCGGCAACAAAACACCTAACAGAAAAAGCTAAAAAACCCGTACTTTCGACCAAATTTTGAAGCGAAAAATGACAATTAGATGGCATGGCGATCCTTGAAAAATTGACAATACAGGCGGACAATTAGACATGATCATTATTCGCTTTTCCCCCACGTTTTCGCCACATTCGAACTTACCGGATGGTCATTTCTGCACGCGGCGTTCTGAGCTTTTCCCTGCGGAATAAGCGGCAATTTGTCCTCGAAATTACCGTTTTTCAACGCCTAATCGGTCGTTAATAGGTAGTGCTGGATTTTGGTGAGGAATCCACTGACGGCACACCGACTACAATCAAGTTGCATTTCAACAGTGTTGAAAAGTTGAAGTTTGGGACCGGATGGCTAGGCTCCATTTTTCTGTAACCCGTTCTCAATGAATTTTACTCTGTGCCACTTTGCATGCAACTTCCGTCATTCTGTCCGGCGGATAACTCAAGAGGGGACGGGTCTTAACTTAAGACTCTTAAGCTACGTATGATACGTCATTAGGAGCTTAATGGTCTCGCGTTGACTGCACGCATATCATATTTTGCAAATTATGCGATTTTCGATATAAAAATTAAGTTTTGTAAAATCTTCGGGAACCCTCTTCGTAGGAAAAATTAGCAGGCACCGGGAGTTCCGGCAGCCTATATAATGCAGTGGAGAGCACGATTTTCATTTTTTGTCAGCGGAAAACCAAGAATTATGCAAAGTTAAGTATTCGTGAGATCAGACGGGGCCAGGGTTGAAAAGTCGCGAAGGGGCCTTCAACCCTGGTAACTGTTTTAAAATACGTCTTGCTCAAATCAAGAAAGCTAATAAAAATAGGATTCCCTCAAAGGACCGCTTTTATTTTGTCGAAAATTAGTAATACCAAACATTATTTTGTCGAAAATTAGGATCCTGAAACTCCTTTTGTCGATAAACTTGCCGAAAATTCACTTTTTCGAATTTTTATTTTTGTCCAAAATTTTCATTTCATTTTGTACGCGTTAGAGACACAAAAAATTTCGGATACAAAAATTCGAAAAAATGACATTTCTAAAACCAAACTTCGACAAACTGAAATTTCGACGAACTTCGAAAACAACTTTCCAATGCAAGCGAGCGTGACTGAAATATTTTGCCTTCCCGGTTGCTTTATTTCTCTAGTTCACGATCTCAAACCCCACCGTAACCCAAACCTCGAGGTAAATTTTTTTTCTGAACTTCTCGTGTTTGCAACGTCAAATAAAAACTTCAAAACCCGCAGCCAAAATGAGCTTTTTCACGGTCCTTGGATTCAGAATACAGGGATTTTGCTTCATTTCCGAATCCCCGAGGATTGGTTCATTTGCAAAAAGAATCCTTTTGCAACAGCCACGTACTTTGGCATGGCTTGGCCGTGTTTTTAGGTATTAAGGCTCACATACCCGCACATCCCCAGGGATGCGATCTGTGCACCATAAAACGCCTTCAAAAATCTGGGGGTTGAGGTAATGCGTCATATCGCTGCAGTATAGTTTTGTTAACAGATCCAATCCGCCTTGGCAAGAATCACGTTTTCTGGATTCTGCAGTACTTCTATGCAGTTTTGCAAATTGCCCTGCCCTCGAAAGCTCCCGGGGAACGGTGATGCTGCTCCGGAAAAATCGTGTTTTCCGGTGGCATAAAGACTCTTTCCGCCTTTTTGACTACGGTATTGGGAGCATCGAGTTTCTGGTTTTAGGAACCTCATGTTTTGCGATCTCCTAGCACACTCGCGCCTCGTTTTCGCGCTATCTCTTCACTTTCTCTCTTTCTCTCTCTCTCTCTCTCTCCTATCTCTCTCTCTCGCCCCTTCTCTCTCTCTCTCTCCCTCTCTCCCCGCTCTCTCTCCATCCTTTCTCTCGATCTCGAATTATTTTTGGCAAAATTCGCAGAACTAAGATAATTAAAAAATTCTTCATGCCGATTGGCATTATTATAACAATCAGGCAACCTTTAGAGTTTTGAAACTGGGAAGTTCATGCTTAGCGCCATTTCCCGTCTAGGCTACACGCAGAATGCCAGAATCCCACCGTAAAAAATATTTTTTGTGCTACCCAGGGGTCAAAACTTTCCCATGCAAATTAGGAAAAGCTACCAGACCTTTGAACGGGACGAGAAACAACAATTTCAACTCAGAGAACGTGCAGAGCAGCACAAGAACAGTCAAAAAAACTTGTATTTCTTTTCTTCAGTCATCATCGGAGCACCCGGAAATGCACCTAAACAAGCCCAAAATGATGAAAAAGGCACAGCGTTGCGGCCCGAATTTGGCATTTTGTACCTGGGGTTTTGAGCTGTGTTCAAAAATTTGCCGTGGGATTGTGCGAACATGGCAGGGTGTTTTTACGACAATTTTTTAACACGCTGGGACGCTTTTGGATACGAAATTTAAAGCGGTCCAGATCGGCGTTGAGAACCGGGTTACAGTTTCAGAAAGCTTTTTTTGCAACGCAGAAAATGACGTAGTTTTTCAGGAGATTTTAATCGCCCCCCCCCCCCCGCGCCCCCCCTTTCCCGATTTCGGCCCAAAAAATTTTAAAATCCCCCCCAACCCCCCCCCCCAAAAAATTAAAAAACCCCAAAAATACCCCCCCCAAAAAACCCCCAAAAAAAAAAAATCGAAAAAAACCCTCAAAATCCTTAAAAATCCTCAAAAAACCCCCCACAAAGACCCCCCTTTGAATACAATTTTTATAAAAAATAAACCCCCCCAAAAAAAAAAAATCCCAAAACAGACTACCAAAAAAAAAACCCCCTCCAAAAAAAAACCATCAAAAAAACAAAAAAAAAAAAAAAAATAATTTAATTAAAAAATTAAAAAGCCCCCCCCCCCCCCATTTTTTCATCCCCCCCCCCGCTTTGTTTCCAACTCCCCCCCTTCCCCCTCTAAACCCTTCCATGTCTTTCATTCATGATGTTGCAAATTTTATTTAGACGTTTAAACGACTTAACATCCAAAACGATTGGAATCTCCATAAACCACAAATTCACGACCATCCGCGTTCGTGCTTTTTCTGGAATTTTGTGACCTAAGATAGTCAGAAAGGATTCCGTGACGAAATTTCGAAAAACGCCAAAGTCCCGTCAGCAAAAATCCCGACAGCAAGAATCCCGACAATAAAAAAATTTAGGTATATGCCGAATTAACGCAAACACTTGATGGCATTAACGCCTTCGAAGCTATGCTTTTTCTACACCGTTTCGTTGCGCTACCGTAATCCGTTTAGAAAAAAGGGATAATAGGATTCACCTTTGGCCCCTACCAAAACCTAACATTTCAATGTGTTGACCAGTAGAAATTCAGTTGTTTTCCTAAAACCCGATCCCCACCATAACCATCGCGAGTTCAAATTTTGTTCCCTCGCCTTTTATTTGTTGCTCTTTACTCTCCGTAAATCAATAGGTGAATTTCAATATTTTGGCCAGGTATTCTGGGCGCGGAGTTGATTCTAAATGCTCCTAATTGCCCTATAGTCTGGGTTCTGTAAAGTGTACCCGGCTGGATGGGGTGTACCCAAAATGGCCATGTACTTACGGGCTGGCATGTAGGTTCCCAAGAAATTACTACCAAATAGCTAGAGATTGACATACAGTCCGTCACGTCGAAGCCACCACCGTTTACCCAAAGAAACAAGCAATTTTCCTTGGGCACCAGAAACTTGGGAAAATATATTTACATAGAGAAAGCTATTTTATTGCCGTAAAGACCGGATAAATACCGTAGTCCTATTCTTCTGGATCTTTCTGTAGTTCCAAATTTTTCGAAAAGTTTCAACGACTTTTTCTAGTTTAAAGGTGCAGTCAAGGTATAATTCTCAAGTTTTGGGCTACAAATTGCCATTGGACCCTTTTAACGCCGCGACACGCGGCGCGCAAGTGTACTTTCCGTCGCGTACTCGATTGAAATGCTGCAAAATGGCCAAGCGGCGCGTGCGCGTTGCGTGTCGCGGCTGTCTACAAAACTAATGATATTCATGGCTAAAATTTACCGCTCCTTTCAACTTTCTGTTTACAACATACCTTTCATGGATTTTAGCTTTTCAAGTTTTAAAAATATGATTTCCGACTTGTCTTGATTTTCTTATGCCTAATGAGCGTATTTTTAGTCAACTCTTTGACTAATTCCTGCAAAAATGATATCCGAAGAAACGACCCGCTCCCTGCATATGATTGAGGGTCCAATTGGACTTCTTTTAAACCTGCTGGCCCTCTACCTGATCGCAAAAAAATCGAAGAATATGGGAGGAAAATATCCTCATCTCCTGTTCGCTTTCTGCAGCTGTAATTTGACGCTGATCGTTATTGATATGCTGACATTACCAGTAAGCTGGAAGGTTTAGGGCAGGCCAGCAGGAAAAAAATTGGGGATTCGTGAAAACAGAAAATAGAAAGACTCGATGAATAAAAAGAATAAATAAAAAGGTGGACTAGCGGAGATTCTGACAAAGTTGGGGTATTGCAAAAACGATAATTTCTGAAGCCGCTTCCAAATGGTCCCTGCTAGTTGCCTTTACAATTGTGATCCAGAAGCCGTCAAAACCTGGCGATTTTTAGGCGAATCTCGTTTCCGGTCAAACTTACTTGCTTTTTGCGCACCGAACCGTACTTGGGGATCGCCAGCTGACGTATTGGCTTCTTTTGGCCTATTGCTGCGCTTTCGCCCAGACCCTCGTGCTTTTAATGTTCCAGTTTATGTATCGCTACTCCATTGTCGATAGGTGAGTATTGGAAATTTTAAAAACCATAGAGAATTGTACGATAACTGACATAACCGAATTAGTAGTTACTCACTAAAAACGATAATTTTACTTTAGAAATTCCTTCTTCGGGAAGCAAAAAGTACCGCGGGTTGTTTGCCTTTGCATCGGGCTGTCGGTGTTGGTTTGGTGGGTTTTTATTCGTTTTTTCAGCAAGTTTTTGTTTTTAAAGGTGCCGCGACAGCCAGGTAATTGTCAAAAAATTTTGACTTTCGAAAAATGGACGTTTTTTGACCGTTTTTCTATACTTTATCAAACTTCGAAAGCGATTTCCGGGAAATTTAGGGGGAGACAGTTTTTTTTAAGATTAGCTTTACAGTACCCTCTGGACACTGGACGTGCACATTTTTAACAATGCCGTCACCGCGGATCCTGCGGTTTATATGGCGCTGAGCAGCGCGTTTAGTCAAACATTTGGAAAGGACCTTGTTAATTTTGCTGCTACTGGGAATAATTTTTCCGTAAGTTGGAACTCTCCTCTCTCTCTCTCTCTCTCTCTCTCTCTCTCTATCTCTCTCTCTCTCCCCTCTCTCTCTCCCCCTTGTCACAACTCCATTAATTTCATTTTTTTCAGCCATCCCAAAACCCGCACTACATCCGCACCTACCTGGTGACGATCTTTTTGGTGGTAATCTTGGGATGCACTTGGAATATCATCATCCTGGCCGGATACAAAATCTATCGACTCCTCTCCGAAAATGTAATGGCAAGCAAAACGACAAAGCGGCTGCAGAAGGAGCTATTTCATGCTCTGGTAATTCAGGTAATTTGGAAAGTTGGTGCTCAAATCACTAAAGAACAATCTAAGTCGATAATAATTTAACAGTTCCCACCTTTAAAATAATGATAAAATTCGATAGGGCGCCCCGGGCAAGTCGGGATAAATTGAGGCAAGCTAGCAGCGATCATTTGGGACAAAAAAAATTGAGGTGAAAACTTGTTAAAACGTAATTTTTAGCTCCTGATCCCACTCTTCTGCAGCTACATCCCGTTGGGATGCATATTTTCGTCAGCCATGCTTGATCTACCGATCGATATTTCTTTCGCCTGTATTCTTGTGCTTATTGACCCGATTCTGGAACCCATCGCTATTATTTACTTGATCAAGTGCTATAGGTAAGAATTTAGCTTTATTTGGCCGTTTGCGCTCCAACTTTTGCTATTTTCTGGTCAAAGTCAACAACGCTAGTAATATAATTATTTTAATACGCTTAAATTAAATTGTGCCTTTCAGAAGGGCCATCATTGGCTGGTTCCGGAAAACGAAGGAAGAACCGGTGGCCACGATTTCGAATACCTCCCAGTCCGGCCCGATCTCTACGACGAAGCGCCATCCGAAAATGAATGAAACAAATCCGTTAACAAATTAATTGTTGTGTTGTTACTTGATTAATACTGTACAAACTCTATTAAACACGCTAAAAATTAAAACTCTGGGCATAATTGCGCTTTGCATAGGCGTGAAGTATACGAAACAGCAATAATCAAACACTAAAAGTACTTTTTTTGGGTCGTAGGTATTGAAATCGGCATATAGAGAGGAAAGCTTTTCGTCTGCAGTTCACCAACACAGTAGTCATGTGAAATTGGAAAATTTTAAGACTAAAATCGATTTTCTTCGACCTCGCTTCGTCTCATGCAGCAGCTGCAGCGACACCCTCAAATCCCAGACTTCAGTGCAGCATCGAACAACCACCCACGTCTCCGTGCATCACGCAGAACAAAAGTATTTTTGAGTTTGGGATTTCTGGGCTAAATTGCTTTTTGCAGAATTTGGCAGAATCCAGAAGCGCCAAAACATCCCAGCGATTATCTTACCAGCTTCGAGTTGCCTTCCAAAGATCATTCTTAAATTAACAAAACTCCGCAAACCGTAGAAAAGTACAGCGTGTTATCTGTTTTCATCTTTTGTAAATGATCGTTTGGCTTGTCGGTTTCATCTCGTTGTTGCTTTGAAGCCGGAATGTACCGTATTCCGGAATTCCACGTTCTGCTAGGACGGCTAAAATCCAATGATCAGGCAGTCACAGGTTTGCCTTGTTTGCCATTTTTTCTTTTTATGAATAATTAATGAATTATGAATCTTCCTTGGCATGGCAACAAGCCATCAATGTCTCTAGGGAAAATCCATAGCGAACTTATGCTGCTGGGCCCCGCAAGGTATCAAAATCTGTATGCTTTGGATTTTGTTTTCTTGGGTGGTAACTGATTATCTGCGGCCCAAAATCAATTATTTTGCACTTTATTCAAAGGGATTTGTAAGGGGCCTAGCAATCTTGACTCTCAAAACAATGCACCTTTTCCCATTCGGATCTAGTTCGCAGGATTTTCACCACCGATCGAACCTGAAAAGGGACGACTGAAAAACCATTGAAGGGGAGCATCAAAAAAAAACCCTTCGAAAAATAGCATTGCGCAACTTAAGTAATTCAAATGGACTTTTGTTCAGCGTGTTTTTATGCCTTATATGCTTATTTCGAGCGTCATTGTTTTTCGCCGAGCTTCACCCTCCTCAATTTTCCGCTAGCTCGGAAATGACGGTAGCTTGGGAGGGTTTTGGTGCTCAAAAACTTGGTAGCCGCAATGCTGGACACTTTAGCATTTGATATTACTTTTTGTTTTAGGTTGAAAAGCCGCTTCGCGACTTTTCAACCCTGGCCCCGTCTTGGACCGCATGCTGTTCTACGCTTTGCATAATTGCGCTGAATTCAGATGACCAAAAAATGAAAATGATTCGCTTGTGACCCTTTATATAGGCGACTTCCTACTTCCGCTCAATGCTAATTTTTTTCCCAACAACGAAGGTTTTACAAAAACTTAAATTTAATACCGAAAATGACTGATTTTTATAAATCTGATATGTGTGCAGTCATCCCTAGACCATTACGCACTTAATGACATATCATACCCACCCCTAACCTCTTCCCCTATGGAGATACTACTGGAACAACGATACGGAAGTGGATGCAAAGTGGCACACACACAGACACTATTTTTTTATATATAGTAGGATATAGTAGGATATGGCCCTTTTCTATAATATATGATCTATGTAAAGTGTAGTTTTCCCCTAAAATACCGACTACGTTATGAAAATCCTTAATTTTTATAGACATGGGAGTATCTCAGCCCCAAAAAGGTATGAGAGACATTTTAGTTTTTGGGTTTTCACGCAAGCTCTGGGTACAGGTTACATTTTTCCTGTGCATTCTGCAATCCTAGGCATAATACTAAACCCAAAATGTTGACAACAAAAACTAACAGTTAAATCCCGAAGATCACATTGCGGACAACAAAAATCTCGATAGCCAAAATCCCGACTCCTGAAATGCCGACAACTGCAACATTGGCAGCAAAAGCCCGACAGCTAAAAACAAGACAGTTAAAATGCCGACAAACAAAATCCCGACATCCAAAATGCCGGGAAATAAAATAGCGACAGCCAAAATCCCGACAATCAAAATGCCGACAATCAAAATCCCAACGTATTCTTGGTGTTAGTTTGAATACCCCTAGTTTTTGGCATCTATTTTGCATGCGTGGATTTGGGTAGGGTCGGAATCTCGAAATTTCGGAATCTCAGTCTGAATCTCGAAATTTCGGAATTGAAATTTCGGAATCTCGAAATTGGTAATCTCGAAATTCCGGAAATATTAGCAGATTCCTGGAAGCAAAACTATTATGTATCCAAATTTTTCAGATACAAATACAAGATTTCCGATAAAACGAAAAGTAGACCCCCTCTAACTCGACGGAGAAGCGTCGGATCGGGATGATAGTCATACCATCGGAAAGCCCTTGAAACGACGAGTTGATAAATACCCTTTTTCAGAGGGTCTACTCTTTGGTTTTATCGGAAATCTTGTATTTGTATCTGAAAAATTCGGATACATAATAGTTTTGCTCCAGGAATTTGCTAATATCCTGGATTTCGAGATTCCGCAATTTCGAGATTCCCAGAGAGCCCTCGAGATTCCGGAACTTCGAGGATTCAGGAAATTTTAGATCTGCACTCTGAGATTCCGAATTTCGATATCTGACTATCACCCGAAAAGGATTTTGTCCGTCGGTATTTTGGCTGTCGGGAGTTTTGCCTATCGGCATTTTGGCGTTTTCCCTTTTTTTTCTTGCCTAAGCCACCCCGTACCAGTCAAATTTTATTCTTTTAAATCCAACAAGCTATGACACCTTATTTTCCGAGAAATCTCTATATTTTTTCATAATGCTGAACGCGCTCCTCTCCGCCGACCTCACCAAGAAACTACATACCATCGCTTGCTCAATCGCCTTCCTCGGAAATTTGCTAACGCTCTACCTGATTGCCACCAAGTCGAACAAGTCTGTCGGCCGATATGCCTATTTGCTATTTTCCTTCTGTTGCGGAAATTTGATGTTGACGGCTACGGATTTGGCCATAGTTCCGGTAATTTTAAAGCTTGCGATTAGGCAAGGGCAGGCCGCCGAGATCGTAGATCAAGAAGGCTTAAGGATACCTAAATGCGCAAAAATAGACCCCCTTCCATGACGAGGTCTCGACATTTCCCCTTGGTTTTCCAAATTCTCCCGATTTCTCTCTCTCTCTCTTGGTGCCTCTCTCTCTCATTGTCTCGCTCTGTTTCTCTCTGTTTCTCTCTCTTCACTCTCTCGCTCTATCTCCCTCATTCCCTCCCTCTGACTCTCCCTAGCTCTCACGCTCTCTCTCTCTTTCTCTCTCTATCTCCCTCTCTCCCGCTCTCTCTCTCTTTTGGATCTCGCGCTTTCATTTTTTGTCAAATGGGAAAAGTACGTGTTCTGGCATCAAATGTAGCTGTCGAGATCAAGCTGCTTGAAGAAGTCGATTCTGGCGGTATTTCGTTTCTTTAATTGACCATTTTGGGCTTCAAAAATCAAAATATACTTCTAGATCACCCTCGCCTCGGAAAGAACCTATTTACTGGTTTCGCAACGAGTATTTATTAGCAATGACCTGACCCACTTTTTGTTGTTATTGTACTGTACCTGCTATTCCCAATCATTGGTTTTTATCATGTTTGAATTTGTGTATCGTTATGCTGTAGTCTGCCGGTAGGTCTTCAATTTTTCGAGAATTTTTTTTGGCTCTAGAAACTCTTTCACGACCTCACAGAACCTCCGCAAGAATTTGATGATATGCGTCACGTTTTCGGTGGTGACGAGGTAATTTGGAGGAGAACATTTCTGATTCAATTTTTTATAATTTTTATGAAACACTTTGCGTCTGTGCTTTCAAAGATCCTTTCTGGAAACAATCCCACAAAATTTGTACTGGACCTCAAAAGGGGCAAATTTTTGACCCCCACCCACGGGTTCACACGGGAATTTGCAATTGGCAAGCCGAATCGGATTTGATTGGAAGGCTAAGACAAAAAAGCACCCTTGAAGGTACGATTAATTTATGTAGGAATTAGTGGTCGCAAATCAAAGAAAGACAGAGAGAGGGAGAGAGAGCGAGATTGAGAGAGAGAGAGAGAGAGAAAGAGGGAGAGAGAGAGCGAGAGCGAGATAGAGAGAGGGAGCGAGAGAGAGAGAGAGAGAGAGAGCGAGAGAGAGAGAGAGAGAGAGAGTAGTGAAATGAGAGCGGGAGGAGGTGAAGGAATAAGATCTGGAAATTATAAAAGTTTTGATTTTAGCACGCTATGGACCTTAACCTGCCATCTCTACCAAAGCAGTCGCACCGTTGCGCCGGATGTACTCGTCGAGTTGAATCGGGTTCATCTAGAGAAATTCGGGACGGAATTGGGCAATACCGGAACGATTGGGCAAGACGTAGCCCCCATTGAGTCTCATCTCTCTCAGCTTCTCTCTCTCCCTCTCTCTCGCGCGTTATCTCTCTCCCTCTCGCTCTCTGTCTCTCACACTCACTTTCCGGATGGCCATACTACAATCCAAATGCGCAATCTTTCTTTTAGCCAAAATCAAACAACCATCTCGCAGCTGCTTACCTTTCTACCGCTGTACTGATGGGTATCCTCGGCATTACATGGTCTATAATAATCGTGTCTGGGGTCTCGATCTACAGGGCGCTCAAGAAAAATGTGATGGCCAGCGAGAAGACCAAATTTTTGCAGCGCGAGCTGTTCAAGGCATTGATAATACAGGTGAGAGAGAGAGAGAGTGAGAGAGCGAGAGCGAGAGAGAGAGGGGGGAGAGAGGAAGAGGGAGAGATAGGAGAGAGATAGTTCCAGCTCCTCATCCCCCTATTCTGCAACTACATCCCCGTCGGAAACCTCTTCTTCTCCTCAATTTTTGGCGGAATTATGGTCAACGTGGAGTGTACTGTACTGCTCGTTTTGGTCGACCAAATGATGGAACCGCTCGTTATTATATATTTTATTAAGTGCTATCGGTAGCGTACTCTGGAACGAAGCGTTTGGGTTTAAGGTTTAATAGAAACAGTAAACAAGGCGAGAGGGAGCACGGAGAAAGAGAGAGAGAGAGAGAGAGAGTGAGAGCGAGCGAAAGAGAGAGAGGGAAGAGAGAGAGAGAGAGAGAGAGAGAGGGGGGGAAAGAGAAAGAGAAAGAAAATGAGAGAGGTCAACTTAACGTAGGTGTACTAATAAACCACCTTTCAGGCAAGCCGTACTCCAATTTTTCCCATGCTACAAGTGGAGGAGGAGCGGGCAGGTATCGCAAACTTCCGGACATCACCGTTTTCCGTGGCGAACTTCATCCCATCCTTCTTACCAAGTTACCGAATAAAATATTAATTCAAATTTTGCAACAATGGTTTTTGGCAGCCGCCCAGTCTGCCGGAATAAAAATTAAAACCCGGAAATCATGCATTTCAAAAAGCAAAAGAAAAGAAAAGATCAAACTCCTAAGGTATTTCAATCGTCTGGAATAGTTCTTTAAGACGAAAGGAATAGGAAAGCCTCATCGAAGCTTACTTTACAGTTAAATTTTAGTTTTCAGCTCTCAAGTAATTGATTCTAGTCTTCATTACGAAAAGGCGATCTTTCCATTACAAGCGATTTTGAAGGTACGTCATTAGTGTGCGAGCATCTGGGGTTATCACGCAGATGTGAGCGCTGAACATCTGCGCGTGCCGTTGGCCAGCAGTTGCGCCGGAACCACTTTTTTTGTACACGCCAGCTACAAAATCTTCTATTCGTCAACAAAACAATGCGCAGAACCAGCAAGAAGCCCAGCGTCAAGAAGCGCCAAATTCCGGAATACGTGAAATTCTTTAGAGGTAGGATTTTATTGCTTTTATTAGACTTTTGAGACTTGGCTCGCGTTTGGAACAGCGGGTTTTTTTAGAAGGTCTCTTGGTTCAATCGTCCATTTAAACGACCTATCGCGGGTGTTTGTAACATAGAATTTTTTTGGCTACACTTTACTTCCCCTAGCCGAAATGTTTTGACTATAACTTTTATCTTTTACATTAATATAGGCTCAAACTAAAACTCTTAGTATATTTTTCGACGCTCTGTCGAATGCCGTTGCAAAAATCACGACAAAATTAGCGAACATACCGATAACTTTGAGAACTTTTGGCTTTGGGGGGGGTAAAGTGGAGTCTTACTAATTCTTTTTTAACTATACGGAAGTAGGCTTTCATTTTTTCCAGGATAAGGGTTAGAATAGATTAACTCGGAACCCTACAACTGGATTTCAGCAAACCGCGAAGCTCTCCGTTGTGCAGCTTCCTGGTCCTTGGAATCGCTGCGGTGCCTCGGCTGCGGCGAGTCATTCGCCGAACTGTCTCCACTGAACCCAATCCGCGTCTCCGACGCCCACTTCTGCGAGCAGTGCGCCGCCCGAGACAGTTGCAAGTTGAAGGTTCCCCTTCACGGAGTCTCCGCGGTACTGAAATCGGCCGATCTCGTGCCCGGAAGGATTGGTTATGTGATAGGTATTTTTTCCAGGACGTTGGCATATCGTTATTCTGTTTACATAAATATCGTTTCGTACAAAACCGACCAATTTTCGCTAATATTGTAATGCTTTTAGACTTTTAATGCCTGAACCCTTAATAGATAAAACAATAAATTACATTGAATTTATTGGGGTTTAAAAACAATTTCTATATACTTTTTTCAGGTGCTAAGCTCGATTTCCCGAAATGTCCGGCGTGCAACGAGGAATTTGGCTTCTCCGCCGAGCGCTTGCCGATTGCTGTGACGTTGGCGAAGGTTGGCAATGCTATAGAAATCTAATTTAAGTTAAACGTCTTACTTTTTTTATTTTGCGAACCGGGAAGTATTTCTACGCTCCTCGCCCCTCTCTCCTTCCCGTCCCTCCCATGGCCGAGGGGTCTATGGCGCTTGTCCCAGGCCGAGTGGTCCGGGTTCGGTTTGGCCCCACGTTTAGCATCTACCGTAACCCTGCATGCTAAAGTGTTGACGTTTTGAAGACCTTGAAATTATCAACGAGAGCGGAATGTCCCTTTAAGGTCAAAACGTTACGCCTTTCTATTAAAAAAGGCAAATATGGCATTTTTCCGTCAAGATTTTAACGTTTTGGAGAGTTTCTTAGTTTTCAGAATAGTTTTACCTCTGGAATATAGCTAAATTTATCAAAAACCCAATCAGAATTTGGCATATCTCGGCGTTGCGGATTCTTCTACTTTTCGAGCTTAAGAAACTTACTTATCTTTGTTCTCGAGACCAAAAAAGTTTTCGGTCAAAATGTTAAATTTTGGGAAAGTTTCAAATTCTGAACATTTGCCATGGTGATTGCGGTCCAAATTGGCTAAAGGACAAGATAAGAATAGTGTAGTTCTTTTAACTATTGCGAAAATATCTTTAAAAAATTCAAATTTAGGTCCTCTGCGCAACCTGTCACAACAACACCACGCCCAAACCGCCGCGATGCCTGGCCTCCACTCAATTTTGGCTCGAGTTCCTGATCGATTTCGCGAGGGCCGCCTTTTCACGTCGAACCTTCCAAGATATCGGCAAGCCCGCCCCGAGCATTGATGAAGAAGCCTGTCAAGGACTCTGCGGAAAGAGCTTCCACTACGACGATCTGCTCTTCTGCGCCGATTGCCAGGCAATCATCTGCGGATTATGCCAATTCAAAGCCCATCGCAACCACAAGGAGATCGAGCCGTTCATGCTCCAAAAATCGGCCCAAATGAAGCTGGAGGTCCAGGGGAAACTGGATAACATTTATGAAGGGCTGCCGAAAAATGTCGAATGGGCTCACGTGCACCTTTTCGCCTCGATAAAAGGGCTGATTTCGGCCTCGGAGAAAAGTCTGGAAACCCTGGATGGTTGCGAAAATTTCGAAAACGCCAAGGAGACGGTAGAAAAGGCCGAGAAAACGGCGGAGCAATTTGAGAAGCTCTGCGAGACCTATCTGTCGACGGTGCGGATGTTGGACGAGAAGGTGAAGCAGATGAAGGAGGGGCTCGAAACGTAGAAATGCAAGAATATGGTTTATTTTTGTATTTTGTTCTACTTTGTATGCTGTTTTTTTTGTTGATAAATGCATAATGTCAAGAATATAATTTCATGATCCCGTCTTCCGACGAAATACCCGACTAAAACGTTTTTCTTTGATAAATTAGGATTTTTGTCATTTTAAGGAACCCTTGGAATAGTTTTAATGCTTGTTTTAGAGTGGTTTTTAAGCTATTTTAACGACCCATCAACTCTTACCTTTTTGCAAGGTATAAAAAGAATTCTTCTTCTATTCCCTGAAACCCGAACCAGTTTTGGTTGTTCAGAAACCTGATAGTTACGATCGAAACCTATTATTTGGAGGTCCTCATGCCATCATTATTGTCCGGCACGGCCCACACAGCCTTTCAAATAGCACCGGATCCTAGTGTGTGTTCTGATTTTCGAATTTTTGGTCTCTTGAAAACACGTACCATCAGAAAAACATCCGAATCTCCTACTGAAAGGCCTACCCACGCTTGCAAGCCGGCTTTTTTGCAGTCGGAAGCCCATAATTACGCGCACTAGTATAGGGTGCAAAACTAAATAGATGGTAAGATAAAGTTTTTGGAATGAGTATTGGTGCGCCCGTTTTTGAAGCTCACTAGGCAGATAAATTTCGATAGGCGGACCTCTGCAGTAACGCGTCGCGACACAAGAATTTTCGCGTGGAGCGGACCGCAGCGCGCGTGTTCAAGGCGTCCGGGTGCCGAAAAACGGAATCGTTCTGACTGTGGAATGAGTCTAAAACGCGGTTGCGTAGCCGTTTTTTTTTCGTTTCTGCAAAGGGGTGCCGAAAATTTGGGTATTGAACTGCTAGCAGAGGGGAGGAAGGTTAGCAAGGGAGAACTAATTTTTGGTCTTTGATCCCTAAAAATTTCTGAAAATGGAACAACTTTCTATTACGTTGAGCTTTTTTAACGAAAATTTTCATACATTTTCGAAATTTTTGATAATTTTTGATGAGGATTTATAACTGAAAGCTATTCAAAATGCTATAAAAATCGTGCAAAAATGTAGAAAAGTAAAATGGCGTCCCCGGACAGCAGAAAATAACACGAAAATTAGCCGATTCACCGCGAAACCCTCCTAAATGCCGCTTCGAATCACTTCCGCTTGACACATTGCTCTGCGCCTTTTTACGCCAGAACATAACGCATGTACGAAAATGTCCTCAACCCCGCAATTCGCGTGACCGTAGCATGTGACCGTACCAGGTTCCTCCAAAAAAATGCGATATTACGCGGCCTCCTAAAGACCTTTGCTGCCTCGTCTAATCACCAGGTTCAACAGCTCAAAAATCATTCCTGTCACCGCCCCTTTAATACCCACCCTCTTTGAGAGAGACAAGTCGCCATCCGGACCTACACCTCTGCTCTTACCTGGTAATCAAATTCGCTCCGGAACCCCGAATTACCGTATTCCCGGTATCGTCAAGTTCGGCCGGCCGCCCTTCGGAATCCCTAAACGCCTCCATTAGCTATTAATTGGCGGGTTTAATCGGCTACTGAAGCCCCAAAAATTTTACCCGGCCATTCCCGAGGACACATTCGAATTTTTACCGGGTTCACGATGAACTACGCAACTGAACAGTTTGTACTGTTCACCATTTATCTATTTGTGCTGATTGGATACCATATGCATGGAATTCATCGGATACTGTACCACGAGGAACACATCGGGAACACCAATCGAATTTCGAATATTTTCCTGAGGGTTACGGTGGGTTTTGTCGAAGCTCTTATGATGTCTTCTGCATTTTCTCGCGTATCCTGTTGCCTAGTTTTGCAAATTAAATTTTTAAATTTTTCGCACCGTATAACCGTGGAAAATCTAGTGGCCTTGAAGTTTACCAACGGTGACATACCTATCCTGTTAAGATTTGCCTCGTAATCCTCGTCAACGCTCCGACACTCAATTTCTAACTTCCACAAGGACAACTACGACTACGAGTAACGTCTGGCAGATGCAGGTCAGAATTTCGGGTATTGGGCTCTTACTGTAACCGTTTTTTGTTGACCGTGGGATTTCGATACGTGAGATAGCACATTTTGTGCAGAATTTTTTCGCTGATTCCGAATCCGTTTTCAAAGTTCGGAACCCCTCAGATAAAGATACGGTTTTCTACATTTACCCAAATGATTAGAAACTATTATAGTCCATCATAAAAACTCGTGGAACATTTTGTGGAGATAAATACAGCACTCCTAGGGGTAAAAAAACGTGCTCTTTCGAATGGGCCGCCTCACAAACCCGTAGCTCAAAATTCACAAAAATTCAAAATTGGCCATTGGACCACCGAAACTTTTTTCATGAATTTTGAGCTACGGGTTCGTGAGGTAGCCCATTCGAAAGAGCACGTTTTTTTACCCCTAGGAGAGTGCTGTATTCTATCCCCACAAAATGTTCCACGAGTTTTTATAAGGATTTAAAGTGTGTAATTTGGTTCATTTGGGGTAGAAAACCGGCTGTAACTTTATCTAGAGGGGTTCCGCAACTTTGGAAAACGGATCCGAATCAACGAAAATTCTGCACAAAATGTGCTATCTCACGCTATCGAAATCCCACGGTCAACAAAAAACGGTTACATTAGCAAGGGGGGGATTTATACCAGTGCGTGAAACTAATTTCTTATTTTTATGACGTGCATGCCGGTTGTAGAGAATACGTTTCACAGTGCTTTTGTTAATCTTGACGTTTTTTGACGAGAAAGTAAAAAAGCTTCGCACAGGGTTATTGAGAAAAATTTCGTCTCTCCCCCCTTTGTAACCGTTGCATTTTTTACTGTCCCTATCCCTTTAAAACACAGTCTTTCAGGACTGGATGCGACACAATTACACTTTTTGCGTAGTGATCACCTTTATCAACACGGCCACCCTCACTATTCATTTCCTAGCGGCCGTGGTCTGGTCCGTGCTCCACACCTATCTTGTCATCTGCAAAAAGGAGGTCGGCTCGTGCTAATTTTCATTGCTGGTCATTGGTTTTTAATTAAATTAATTAGGTTATTTTTTTATTTTTCAGTGGAACGTGATTCTCGACCTACTCATCATTTTTGTGCCGCTCGCTCCGGCGATAGGGCCAATTTTCTACCTATGCGCGCTCAAGCGCCTCCAGCTTCCGGGTTACGATCCGGACGTTTATGAGATTCCTACGGTAGGTTACTGTACTAACTTTTCTTTTTCCCTTGCTCTCTTACGCATATTTTATATCCACCCTCTCGCTCGCTCTCTCCCTCTTTCTCTATCTCTCTCTCCCTCTCTCTCCCTTTCTCTCCCTCTCTCCCTCTCTCTCTCTCGCTCTCCCTCTCTCTCTCTCTCTCTCTCTCTCTCTATCTCTCTCTCTCTCGCTCGCTCTCCTCTCGCTCTCTTTATCTCTCTCTCTCGCTCTTTCTCTCGCCATCTCTCGAAACTGAAGCTCATTTTCTAGCACGCCGGCAGCTATTTCAATTACTTTTGCATCCCGATATTCCAAATCTCCATGTTGGTCATTGTCCTTCTCCAAATCTGCCAAATCATCGTCCACATGCTGCGTCATCGGATGCTCGAATCCATCTGGCCGCTGGTTCGAATCTCGGCCTGCATATTGTTGTTCTTCATGCGCTACTTCATACTGGATATTGTGCGTTTTGGGCTACTATTGTTATGACGAAAAATATATCCATAACAAAGCTATTGAGGACCCTTCAAGCGTACTTTACGCGTTGTTGAAGCGTACTGTAACGTAGTAACGTGGTGCAGGGTAGTGTAACGTAGTGTAGCGCA
Organism: Mesorhabditis spiculigera; assembly: GCA_958295435.1. NCBI lineage: Eukaryota > Metazoa > Nematoda > Chromadorea > Rhabditida > Rhabditidae > Mesorhabditis > Mesorhabditis spiculigera. The sequence continues at coordinate 14,544 of CATQJA010001137.1, read as the reverse complement.
GTAATATCAGGAGGGAACGTGCTTGTAGGTACGCTTACCGCATAGTAAGGTCGCGTACTTTAGCATAAGAGGTAAGTTTTCATTATTCTCGTAACGGCCCTTAATTTCAGAGCCTCTCCGCCGATATGAAATCGTTGTACAAGTACGGCGTATCATTCCGTCTGCTACGCAGTGTTTCTGATACCGGTGCTGCTTGATTTCGGAAAACCCAGAAACGACGATCACGACTGATTTTTGTCGAATACTACGACAGACAATCGAAGCAATTTTGAACGCTATACCATAAAGATTTTGTTGGTTTTACACCGAAAATCGGCTACAAAACGACCCTAGACTTTGCTGTCGCCGTCCCTTTAAAATTTCTTTCGCGTTTTGAGCATCTTAAACTGTGGGAAGCAGCCAGCACTTTACAATTTAACTGCTTCGCACCGACCTAGCAAGCGCTTTAATAGTGTTTTGAGCGCAATTTGACTATGTAAGGTGGAAAACACTAAAAAACCGGGAAAAATTTATATGTTTATTGAAAAGTCGCCATTTATGGTCAAAGAAACGGATATTTTTCGTATTTTAGGATAAAAGGTTGTAGCCGCTAGGCAAAAAAAAAATAAAAACCAGTTTAGAAGCCCTTTTGTTTTTTTTTTGAAGTATTAGAATAGGATCATTGCAAAAAGTATATCTAAAAATCGACTGAGTCACTTCCGCTTCTTCAAAGCAATTTTCCGTTTTCGGGTTTGATCGCGGAACCAAAATGCTGCCCACTCCCGTAATTAGGACGACCGTAGCATGTGACCGTAGCTTTTCCTCTTGAAAACCGCCAAATTACGCGACCTTCCGAAAAGTGACTTTTCGCCTCCTTGCTAATCACCGGGTCCAATTCCTCTAGGGTAACTACCGCGGCCGAACAGCAACAATCCAAAAATCGGCAGGCAATCCAAAGATATATAACCTATCATTAAACGTGTTTTTAGTGGCGCCACTACAGTTTAATTAGCGATTCCGGAAATAGCTTTAAAATAACTGAGAGCCAAAATGCTCAAAATTGCGGATGACGTGATTAAAAACCCTTAAAAAATAGATGATTGGAATAGCATAAACTAAATAAATTCTGAAAATCTGAAAATTATAAAAAACGATAAAAAAAGCGAGGAAACGATGCCAAAATTCATGGCCGCTTTCATTAAAAAACCCACCTATATATTGAAACTCCACTTTTTCTGACAAAGATAGCAAAAAGAAAAGGACTGATATTTGATGGAAATATTTTTAGCATATATTTAATAGCAAAAAATTTGGGATGGATTTTTCTAAACTCAGTGTCTAGATTTGAATAATCATTTTAATTAGTATTTAAACAACCATTTTTTATGTTTCGTAATATTCAAGTTATTTAAGAAAAGTTACGCTCACTTAATAGTTTATTTACACAAGTAAAAGTTGAAATAAAATAAAAGATTTCAGAAAAAAAGGGATTTTCAATTTTTCCAAAAATTCGTTCTGTCACCATCCCTTTAAACGCATACCTACGTAAGTTGCAGTCGAATCTTACACCTTTAATCTTACCCCGGTAATCAAAATCCCCCTCAAAACGCCCAATTACCGTATTCCCGGTATCGTCAGGTTCGGCTCCCTAGGCTTCCGAATTTCGAAACTCTCCCACTAATTACGGAGGCCAATCGGCCACTGAAGCCCCCGAATCTTTTCCGGGCGATTCCTCTGTACGCATTCGAATTTTTACCGGGTTCACGATGAACTACGCAACTGAACAGTTTGTACTGTTCACTGTTTATTTATTGGTGCTGATCGGCTTCCATGTGCATGGCATTCATCGGATACTGTACCACGAGGAACACATCGGAAATACCAATCGAATTTCGAATATATTTTTAAGAGTTTCGGTACGTTTTTTACTTCCTTCATTTTTTTCATGTTTATAAAGGGACACCAACACAATCAAAATTTTGCAAATCTGGATTTTAAAATGTTTTAAAAGTTTGAAAAGTAAAAGTTTTAAAATGTTTTTCTTAGTTTTGGCTAGCTTCAGTCAGTTACAGTAAGGTTTTCGAAAGCTAGATGGGCTTAAAGGGAGAGTAACAGCTGGAAAAAATTGTTGAACATCGAACGCTTGGCATTCTCACTTGTGGCAGTGCTTAAAAGGTGTATTTGACCGTGTTTTTTTTTAAAATAAATGATGGTATATTGTGAAATTGTACGCAGAGTATAAAGAGATGGAACCTGGTTAAAATTGCACTTTTCTATGCCTTCAGATATGCCTCCTGATTCTCGTCAACGCCCCAACATTCAATTTCTACTTCTTTAAAGATAACTACGACTACGAGTACGTCTGGCAAGTGCAGGTGGGGATTTCGCGATTTGATTTGAACCCTTTAAAATCATGTTTTAAGCAATGGCTGAAGCAGAACTACACCTTCTGCGTGGTCGTCGTTTTTGTCAACACGGCCACGCTCACTATCCATTTCCTAGCGGCCATGGTCTGGTCGGTGCTCCAGATATATCTTGTCATCTTCAAAAAGGAGGTAAGCTCTAAAATCTAGTCTCTCTCTTTCTAAAATCATCCATATTAATCTGAACACAATGGAAAAAAATTAATTTTTTAGTGGAACGTCGTCCTTGACCTGCTGATCGTTTTTGTTCCGATCGCCCCGGCCATAGGCCCCATTTTCTACCTATGCCCGCTCAAGCGCCTCCAGCTTCCGGGTTACGATCCGGACGTTTATGAGATTCCTACGGTAGGTTACTGTACTAACTTTTCTTTTTCCCTTGCTCTCTTACGCATATTTTATATCGGCTTCTCTCTAGCTCTCACACACACTCTCTCTCTCTCTCTCTCTCTCTGTCTCACTGTCTTTCTCTCTCTCGCTCTCACTCTCCCTATCGCTCTCTCTCTTCCTTTCTCTCTCTCGCTCTTCGCCTCATTTCGTATCTCACTCTATCGCTCTCTCACTCTCCCGCGCATTCTCTCGCTCTCGTTTCGTATCTCTCGCGCTCGCACTCTCACTCGCCTCTCTCTCTCTCTCTCTCTCTCTCTCCCTTTCTCCCCTCTCTCTCTCAAGCAAAAACGACCTTCTTTCTTCCAGAAAGCCGGCAGCTACTTCAACTACTTTTGCGTCCCGATGTTCCAAATATCGATGTTGGTAATGGCACTCTTACAATTCTGCCAAATCATCGTCCACATGCTGCGTCATCGGATGCTCGAATGCATCTGGCCCCTAATCCGAATCTCTGCCTGCGTTGGACTCTACATCATACACCGGGTATTACTGGATATTGTGAGTTTTGAATTTCAAAGACTTACAATAAGCGGAGAATAGTGCAGCGGATTGCAGCGTAGGCACGGTTAGTGTACTGAGGCATGGTGTGGCGTATCGTACGTAGCCAGTGGCTCTATGCCAAGCGCACTGCCACGTAGTCGTTGAGCTAGATTCTCGTATCGTACTTTTGCATCGCCCTACCGTAGCGTACTAAAACGCAGTATTCTAATTTATCCTCGCGTATGCTCGCGTACTGTGCAGCACTGAAACACTGAAGTGTACTGTGGCGTACTGTAGTGACCCCTAACATACTGGAACGTAGCCTAACGAGTGCAACGTATTTTGGCGTATCCAATGGAATTACTGGAATGTGCGTACGTACTTTTTCCTAACCCTCGATTCCAGAGTATCTCTGCCGACATGCAAACGCTGTACAAGTATGGCACTTTCGTGTGTGGGTACGCGGTCTTCCTAATTCCGGCGCTGCTCGAGTACGGAAAACCGGGAAATCAGGATCACGATTAAGAACTACGACAGCCAATCGAGACAATTTATGCATTTTGTGTCAAATCAGTTCCGTGAAAAGTGAAAAATAAATGCAATAAAAAATAGAAAGTGGATCTTACCACACACATTTCTATCAATTTAAGAGCAGAAATGTTTATAACCTGTTTTTTCTACTCTGAAAGTCTAACTTTGGTAATGGTATCAAAAACCACAAAATTATCGTTTTTAGATAAAAAAGCCGATTTTCGGATAGAATTTCGAATTGTTGAAATTTCTGGTAAATTTTTGAGTCGATTATTTACTTACTTATAGTTAATCTTCAGTAAAAAATTATTTGGATACTTAGAATTACAATAGTAGCCTTCCTGAAGCTTTAGGAAAAATTGGATTTACCGGGCTTCCGCCGAAACCCACGCCCCCAGTCCCCTCGATACTGCAAAAGTACCATAATCCTTTCCGAATTTAATAGAACGAATAAAATTAAGAGTTCCAGCAAACCAAAGGCCCCATAGAATATCCTCTTATAGTTTATTTTTATTTTTTGGTAGTTCGGTAAAATTTTGAGAATTTTTAACATGATTTTTACCGTAGTCCAGCTGTCGCCACGCCTTTAAGAAAGTTCCGTAACATTTTCTAAGAAGGCTCGGAATCAAGCGCAAACCGTTAGCCGTAATTACGCGGAAGAAACCGTAAATTACGGCGGCTTTATGGCCCCAAAGTTTGGCACCCTCAAGATACCTAAAACGGCCCGACGCCGCCGCGAGACGCCTAATTGCAGTGTACCTCCCCCAACCCACGTCAGGCACAAAGAGGAGCAACAACTAGCCTTGTTCTTTGAGCCGTATATTTAGTAAAGGAATTTAATAAAAATATCGATTAATATAATTGTTAAATAATCATTATTATATTATTAAACTATATATTAAAATATGGACTACATCTCGCTACAATTCATACTCTACAACTGCTATACTGGTCATTGCTGGCTTTCATATACGTGGATTTCGACAAGTTCTTTTCCATGAAGACCATGAGGGGAATACGAATAAGATTGTTAACCTGTTTTTTAGGGTTACTGTAGGTTTTACAAAGCTTACTAAGTTTCAAAAGCGCTGTAATTTTTGGGTTGGTCTCACTTTTGCATGGGGACAAAAAATAGAAAAGATGGCGTGTAGTAAAGCAAAAAACAACATTTTTTTTTGTTCTAGGACAATTATACGCGTAAAAGAAATTTCTTGATCTTTAAAATTTGTGAAATCTCATTTACAGAAAATTGGCGGTGGCTGGATGAGTTGAAGGTTAAAAACCCTGTTTTCAGATAATCTTCCTGCTCCTCATTAACATACCAACGTGTAATACCTATATTTTTGCCGATCCATACGAGATGGAATACGTGTATCAAATGCAGGTGAGGCGATTTTTAGGTTTTTTTAAAGGGCGGGTAAATGCCTTTAATGGATTCTGGATTACTTACGCGGTAAGGCTACTTTAGCCCCCGCCGAAGGGTCTAACAGTTTTCGGTATTTGCGCTTATTTGGTCGGTATTTTTGCAATTCTATTCGATAGAGCGTCGAAAGATATACTCTGAGTTTTAATATGAACCTACAATAATGGAGAATAAAAAAGTTATAGCCAAAACCTTACGCGACCCGACCCAAAACCCTACCCGCTTACGCGAGCATTGACAAAATTTAGAGGTGCTCCGATGTTGTAAAATGTATCATAAAACAATACCGACAATTTCAGGTCTGGCTCGGTCAGCACAGTTCGATATGCACCATCATCTTATTCATCAACGCTGGAATGCTGACGGTTCATTTTCTCGCTTTTATGCTCTGGGCGGCTTTCCATGGCTATTTGACGGTTTTCAAGAAAGATGTAAGTTTTCAAAGCGTGAATCATGCAAAAGCAGTCCCGGCACTGATTGCTAAGTTACAGTCTTCAGTTGAAAAAAATAATCATTATTTTTTCACCATCGGTTTTTGGTATTTTTTATTCTAACTGAATCTTTACCGACCGAAAGCCTGATTTCTGGATTTTTAATCGGTCCACCAATCAACCTCAAACGTCTATAAAATTTATTAAAATAATTTTAGAGATTTTTTGATCAAGAGCACATCCTAGGCTTCAGCTTCAATTTTTTTAGTGGAACATCGTTTTGAATCTGCTGATTATCATCCTGCCCTTCATTCCTGCCGTTGCCCCAATCTGTTGGATTTGCTCGCTAAAGCGCAGCCAGATCCCGGGCACGACCAATTACACAAACTACGCCTCGGTGGGTTACTGTAGCTAGGGTCAATCGTAGAAAAAAATAAAGGGAGCTGATAAAATAAATTAGATTAAAACTAAATCAAAAAAAGGCGAAGATGGGCCTAAGAAAAGAGGTGAGATACTCCATCCATCGATTAGATTCAAGTTGCAATAATTTTTTCAGTAAATTCCGGTATCCCTGAAACTTAGAGACTCCATTTAAAAATATTTTTCACAATATTCTAAAACACGCCTTAATCTGGCAGCTGTCGCGCTCCCTTTAAAGAGCTAAAAATCCGCCTTTGCCATAGAAATGGGTAAATTTTAAATTGTCTTTGATTGAGAATCCAAATGATCCAAAATTCCATTAAAAATTTTAGTGTTAAAATTCAGCAATCCGGCAGCTACTTCAACTTTTTCTGCCTGCCAATGTTTCAACTATCTATGGTGATTACTGTAGCGTTTCAAATCGCCGAAATGGCAGTCCATCTGCTGAGAAGGAGATTTCCGGATTGTGCCTGGCCGATTTTGCGAATAGCTTTTTGCGGAGGCTTCTTCGTGCTGCATTGGGCTGTGCTGGATATTGTGTTTTTTCCTGATGTTTTTTTGCTAACTTAAAGGTATTAGAAAGCGTCAAAATCGACCCTTTCTAGCGAGAGGTCTTGACAACTGGATTTCGCATATCAAAACTCGTACGCAAGAAATTTAATTTCGCGAAAACGGCCTGTTCTAAGAGCCCGTAAATTCCATTTTCCACAACTTTCGGTTATTCCAGCTGTCGAGACCTAGCCGAAAGCAGGGGTCGATTCTAGCTTTCTTGGCCTTTTATTGTTTTCTGGATTGACCTATCCTTCCCTTCAGACACTAACCGATGACCGCGACTCCATGGCCAAATACGCCGCTTTCGTCTGTGGCTACGCCGTATTCCTAGTGCCGGTGCTAACGGAATTTGGGAAGGCTTCGTATATCGAGGCTGAATAAACAATTCGATTCTTTCATCTATAATTACCATCACCCGTGTATCCATTACCATTTGTGTATTTCGATAAATTTGACAGTATCCTTTTTTAAATGCATTTCAAAAACGCTTTCTATTTAAACTTTGTATAAATTCCTGTTGGCTCAATTTTCGAACCCGTTCCAAGACAATGAAAGGGTAATTTCCATAGCAGGTGAAAGTTGCGGAGCGAAAACAAACTGTCCTACTCTGTCTCTCTCCCTCCCTCTCTCTCCCTCTTTCTCGCTCTTTCTCTTTCTACTGGACATTAGCTGTCAAAAAGCCGTCGCGACTACCAGTTTCCGCACCGCTACTCCTTCCGTTGTTCCCACCACATCGACAAGGCAAGAAAACCTGTCAAGGAAGAGTATAAAAAGCTTGTTCTAGCAATGAATGTACCGAAAAACATTCGTTCGCCAGCCATTACCGCACCCTTAGTTTTTGTAAAATTTTTCTAGCCAAATTTTCTAAAATAATACGGAGTTCCGAGGCACTTAATTATTTTTCAAAGGCTGGCTGTTTCTTTAAACCCACAACAAAATTTTAAAACGTTAAATTTTTTTAGATGGGGACCGGGAAGGACCTCTTTTTGACGGTTGTCTTCGCTGGGACCACGATTGTGGTGGTCGGCACGGCGATCAGCATGTTCCAGATCGTGTCCGACATCTCCGACGGAGGTAACGTGTAGCTAAAAAAACGATAAAAATCAGCATTATTGTTTTCGTTCTTCTTCAATAGAAAACTAGTCAAACATAATTAAAAGCCGACTTCAATAGACCTTTAATCAAGGGAGAACATCGAGTCCGACCTCGTCCAATTCCGCGAGACGGCCGATGACGCCTGGGCCAAGATGATGCACTCGTCGAAGAAGAACCTGATGCAGAGATGGAAGAGAGCTGGAGGATACAATCAGGTATGTGGTGAGAGAGAGAAAGACTGAGAGAGAACGAGAGATAGAGAGAAGAGAGGGAGAGAGTGAAGTCGAGCGAAAACCTTAGCAGGTCAGGAAAGGAAGGCGAGAGAGAGAGTGAAAGAGAGAGACAGAGAGAGAAGGCGAGGGGGAGAAAGAGAGCGAGAGAGACAGAAAGAGTGACAGAGAGAGAGAGAGATAGCAGGAGAGGAAGATCTTGAATAGGTTCTTTCGTGTAGGTTATTTGGAGGGATCCAATTTTTTTTCTTTGGTGTCCAATTTTTTTTTATAAAGAGAGGAGGCGCTTCTACAGTAACTTTAGTGATTCCTAAGTGTAAGAATTTACAGTTTTTATTCAATAGACAAAAACGACGATTTCGACGAAAAGTTTGGGTCCTACGAATATTTTGAATTTTCCGTGGATTTACACGTGAAAAATCGTTAAACTTTACAATAAATAGTTAAAGCACCAACTAGTACGTTACTAGGCGTGTTCTTCTACGAAAGAAATACGTTCTTCCCACTCCTTAATGCAAAAGTGCCAGATGAGAAATATTTTCTGCGCGATGCACTATACGGCAGTATTTCTTCCATTTCCAGGGCCCCTCAGCCGGCGTCGGCGGATTCAGCGGTGGAGGAGGAGGTGGAGGTGGAGGTGGTGGAGGTGACTCCTGCGCTGCTTGCCAAGCCGCGGCCACCTCTTGCCCGGCTGGACCTCCCGGACCTCCCGGATCTCCCGGAGAGGACGGTATGCCAGGAGAGGCCGGACAGGATGGAGAATCCGGACAAGCCGGAGAATCTGCCCACTCCGAGGCCTCTGGAGGATGCATCAGCTGCCCGGCTGGGCCTCCTGGACCCGGTGGACCCAACGGACCTCCTGGACCCCCTGGACCTGCCGGAAATCCCGGAGCTCCTGGAGGCCCCAGCAGCCCTGGACCTCCTGGTGAGTTATTTAAATGTGAGCAGAATTTCGAAAATCTGGAACGTCGAAAATCTGCCTGGCGAAATGCCGAAATTCAAGCTGATAAAAAATTAACTTTTCGACAAAATACCGACAAAGGCAATTTCGAAAACCTGCTTTCGACGTTCTGATTTTCGACAAAATCAAACTAAACCACGCAAATTTAGGACCCGCCGGACCCCCCGGAAACGACGGACAGCCGGGAAGCCCTGGACAGCCTGGAGCCCCAGGACAGCCTGGAGCCCCCGGAACTCGCAGCACCAGCCAGCCCGGTCCCGCTGGAGGACCCGGACCTGCTGGACCCCCCGGACCCAACGGGCAGCCTGGAACTACCGCTGGTGCTCCTCCACCTGGACCCCCAGGACCACCCGGACCCCCTGGAGCCCCCGGACCCAACGGAAACCCCGGAGGACCCGGATCGGATGGTCAGCACGGACAGCCCGGATCGGATGCCGCCTACTGCCCTTGCCCACCAAGGACTGGACCTGCTCCTTCTGCTCCTTCGGCTGCTGTGTCGGGAGGAGCTGCTCAGGGTGAGGTTTAGAGATGTGCTCAATTACTTTCTGTTTCTCTCACTGTATCGCTTGCTCCGTCCCTCTCGCCGTCTCTCACTCACTCTCTCACACTCCCCTCGCTCTCTTTCTCTCTCTCTCTCTCTCTCTCTCTCTCTCTCTCTCTCTCTCTCTCCTTTCTCTCTTTCTGGATCTCTCCAAGAACCATCGTGTATCGCCAAAGGAAAAAACGTATTTAATAACATATTACGACTACGTACGGCTCCTTTCCACACCATTCTTACGCTATCGTTACCTTAATTAACATTCCTTTTCAGCCTCCTACAACACTGGAGGCGGAGGAGGAGCTGGAGGCGGCGCTGGATCTTACAAGGGCCGCCGCCGTTTCAACGCCTAGATACCCGAACAGGGAGTCGGCGAATAAACGGATATCAGCAAGAATTCTTTGTATGCACCGGATTACTGGCTTCCGAGTTTCCGTAAAAGAACACATACCAAATGACGCGGTTTCTCACTTCAACGGTTCTTTATAACCAGGAAAATGTTCTTCTCTCTCTATCTCTCTCTCTCTTCTCTCTCTCTCTCTCTATCTCTCTCTCTTTCTCGCTCTCTCTGTAAAGCTCTCACTCCCTGCCTATCCTGGCTCAAATTCCCGCGCCTCTAGCTTGCGCTAGGTTTAGCTGCTATGCGGTTTTTCGATATTTCCATATATCTCAAGCCCACTGTGTTAATGTTCATTTTTTCTCGCTCCCTCTCGTTCTCACATTAACAGAAAAATTGTACAAATATCCAAGATCCCCCTCAACATATTTTCCAGACTGTACTTTTTGTATCCATAATTTCAAGCTGCCGCTGATGTTTGTTTACCTCTAATTTCCACTTCCTTTTCTCGCGTCTCCAGGTCGCGCGAATGTACCACCCAACATTTCGCCCGGGCAACAACGCTAGCCCCAAATGAGCACCTGTGGGAGCCACTCGTCTTGCATTCAGAATACACCTTCCAGCCGTCACAAGTTCATCTCCGGCCGAAAGGGGGCGCCTAATCCGTTCGAACTCCCCGCCCAGGGGGGAATTTCATTCGCCCCCAGAGTGGAATTAGCACAATCCACGCCTTTGGGCAGGCAATTTTGCTATAAAAGCTGGCGATTCCGAGACGATACTCATTGCATCTTCCGGAAAAGTTTATTTGTTATTTTTATCCTATTTTATAATGGATCCTGCTGCCAAACCTGATGCGCCGGAAGCGTTGGCCTGTAGAGTCTGCGGGACGAAGCCGGCTGGGAAAATTATGGAGCTGTGGCGTGCAGGTGGGTGAAAAAGGGAGGCAGAGAGAAAGAGAGAGTAGAGAGAGAGAGAGAGAGAGAGAGAGAGAGAGAGTGAGGGAAAGAGAGAGGGAGAGAGAGAAAGCGAGAGCTGTCTAATATGTGGAATTTTTAGTAGTTGCAAGACATTCTTCCCAAGTGGTGCCACTAGCAAGTATCCCTTTGTCTGTGAAGCGGAAGCAAAATGTGTATACCGTAAGTTATTTTCATAATTGATCAAAATGCAGTTTGTCGAGTTATATAATAACTATATCTAAAATAGCTTAACTACCATAGTATCCAAAAAATCCTGTTACATACAATATCATTTAGCTAACGATCGCTGCAGAGCCTGTCGTTTTCAGCAATGTTTGGCTGCCGGGTTTCGGCCGGAAAGTGAGTTTTTGCTACTTTTTTTTACTGCACCCTAATTTTTCACACTAACGATTTTCCAGAAGTCGGCCAAAGGTCGGAACGTAGGAAGAAAGGCCAAAAATGCAGAAAATGCCATCGAGGTGCCAAAATCTCCAGGATTGCCTTCGCAGTTGAGGTAAGGTAATAGTCGCTACATTTTCGATGATGATTCGATGTAAAGTTAATTGAAATATAGTATTTATCCATTAATAATACCTTATAAAATTCAGGATCACCAACGTCTCCCATCCGTCGTATTTCCAGCTACTTTTGCGCGTTCAGCCGGGCCGGTATCTGTAGCTCAAGAAGTGGGAAGATTAATGAGAGTGGAGGGAGTGCAAATTTTTTAAATTGGTATAAACTTATAATTTGTAGATTCTGTACTGCCGACTACCCTTGGATTCCACTAAATCTGGAATTCGAATTTAATCTATCCACTCCTATCAGCGATTTATTGAGCAACCCGACTCTAGTTTGTCCGAGAGTTCCGGTAAGAGAGAGATAGAGAGAGGCAGACCCAGAGGGCGCGAGAGCGATCGAGAGAGAGCGAGAGAGAGAGAGAGACAGAGAGAGCGGGAGAGAGAGCCACGGAGAGACAGAGCGAGAGGGAGAGACAGAGAGTAAGAGAGAGGGAGAGAGAGGACACAAGAAAGAGAGAGAGAGGCGGGAGAGAGAGAGAGAGAGAGAGAGAGAGAGAGAGAGGAGAGAGAGAGGAGAGAGAGAGCGGGAGAGGGAGAGCGAGATGGCTGATTCGACATTTTAGATTGGCCTAAGCCCTTCCGGAAACCCGACCACCTATACCCCAGAAATGAGCGGAAGAACGTTTGCCCGCATGATGCTGTACTGCTGCGACTTTTTCCGGGCCATGCCGGAAGTTTGGGAAATGTTGCCGGAGGATAGGGTACGGAAAAACTTCTTCTTACACTTTCAAAAAAATATAGTATTTCTAATAATGGGCGGAGCATTAGCCCGTTATACAGGGTGTCCCATAAAAAAGCACCCCTCCGGCATTTCGCCATATTACATCCGATCGGTCCCAGATTTGGACCAGACGTGTATCAGGCCCTAAATAACCACAATCCAGAGTTATAGCCCGCCATCTACAAGCCAATTTTTGAGCTACAACAAAAATAAATTTTATTATGGTTTTTCATAAGGTTTTCGTCCGATGCGACCATTTGAATATTAAGTGAAAATGAAGCGGCAAGCGTTCTTTACCCTTAGAAATTTTTCCCGATAAAAATTCAACAAATAACTGTTGATTTCATGAATTTTTGTAACCCAAAGACACACCCGATATTAAGCAAAATTAGGGATTCGCAGCCGGAAGTCGATGGCAAAATAGATGCAAAGTCCAAAAGATAGCCGCGAAAAACTCGTTATAAAAGTCGCATAGAAACACGGTATTTTGAAGGATAACTCCGGAAATTACTGTAGTGACGGGCGGAACCTCAGATTGTGGTTAGTTTATGGTCCGATACACCTCTTGTGCAAAGTATGGGACCGATTGGATGTAAGGCGGCGAAATGCCGGAGGGGTGCTTTTTTTGGGACACCCTGTAAAATTACGAGGTATTCGTTAGGAAAATTTTGGGAAAATTAATAAATTGGCTAGAAAATAGAGTATATTGGTTTTCAAAAGCTCAATATTTAGATATATTTAAAGCTAAAAATCAAAGAAAAAATGAATTGGATAAAAAATAACGAATATGACATTTAGAGGCATTGAGCTGGCTAGAAAGTTTTTTAAACTTAAAGTTAAAGAGGCTGAACGAACAGGAAAATTGAGGATTTTGAGCGTTTTTTGCTAGAGGCTAGAAAATTATGAAAATCGAGCAAAATCAAATGATTTTTAAATTTAGCACTCATTTCCAGCACCGGTTCTGCATGCACTCCGCTTGTTTGCTGATTCCACCAAATGGCTCTACCTTCCTACAAAACGAAATCTGGGGGTTTGTGGCTGCGGGCCTCGGGCAGCATCTAAGGAACGAGCGGTTTCTCGCATAAGTAACTTCTGATGATAGTTCAATTATCTATGAATTTCGAGAGCCCTGGACCAACTCCAAACAAACAACAAATCAAATACATACGACGAGTTGTTTTCACCCTGTACGCTGCCAAACTGGACACATGAGGAAATTTCTGATTTGGCGAATGATGCTGATGTGAGCCCTGGGCGTGAGGTGCCACTTAAAAAGGCCGTCCGCGGGTCACTCGAACAGACCCCATTAGGGCTCTGGCACAGTTTTTTCGACCCGGTTTTTTCGACGCCATGTGAAAGAGCATAGTCGAATTAGTAGGACTGACTGCATGGTTTTGAGATTTTTAGAAGTTCACTTTTGGACTTTAAAGGACCGTTAAAGTCGTCCACCCCAAAAAATTATCTTTGAATTAGTTAACCAAATTTGCTGAAAATTTGTGTCAATACCTAATTTGGGGCGGGATCATTTTTCTAATACATTGCTAAGCCCGAAAATCGGTGGAACATAGGAATCTCAGTGTACTCGGAAAAGTTTTTTCAAAATTTTCGGTTTTTACGGAGTGTTGCCTGTAACGTGAAAATAACATAGAAAGATGCGCAAAAATTATCGTGTCGAGTGTTGTATTTTCTAGAGTGCAGGAACACTCTAAAAATTGCAAAAATAATAGTTTCTTAAATGTGAAAGAAGCCCTGTAAGCCGAAGACGCCTGCGTATTATAAAAACAGACTTGTGCATGCCTTCTTGAGATAATTCCCTTTAGGAATCTAATACCAAATCGGAAAAATAAATCCCCTTGTAAGAGAAACTAACGAGTTACTGGAATCGAACTCGCGATGGCTCGCCTGGGGGCACTGGGGGCAGCCACTAGAGGGCGCCGCCGCCTCCCAGGCGAACGATCCGAGTTCAATCCCAGCCCCTCTTAGCCGAATCTGTCTTTTTGCTACGCCGATTGAGCCGTAGTGCAAGTCATGCTTCCCTTCTCGACCATTTATTACTGATCAAGGCCATTTTGTAGTTTTTAGAGTGTTCACTGCACGCCAGAAATAACAACACCTCGATGTAGAAAATTTTAGCGCATCTTTCTATGCTATTTTCACGTTACAGGTACAATTTTAAAAACTCGAAAATTTTAAAAACTGTTCTGAGTGAGATTCCTATGTTCCGGGCCGATTTTCGGGCTTAGCAATGTATTAAAAAAATGATCGCTGCCCTAAATTAGGTATTGACACAAATTTTCAGCAAATTTGGTTAAGTAACTTTTAAAGATAGTTTTTGGGGGTGGACGACTTTAACGGTCCTTTAAAGTCCAAAGTGAATCCTAAAATCTCAAAACCATGTCAGTCCTACTAATCTTGGATCATGCTCTTTCACATGGCGTCGAAAAACTGGGTCAGAAAATGTTAGCCAGCCTTGGTCTATTGGCTCGCAAACGGCCTTTTAAA
>CATQJA010001136.1:0-33173 GCA_958295435.1 Mesorhabditis spiculigera | reverse complement strand
AGATAAAGAGAGGTTCTTTGAAACCTAACCTATAATTACAATCCCTTTTTCCAGAACGAGATCCCGTACGGCATGGGGCTGCTCGTGCAAATGATGGAGTTCGCGCTCCCGAAGGCCGGATTTTAAACGCTTATAAGCTTCTCATTTTTACAAAAATTCTCCGCCTCTCAGACCCCCACTTCCATCTCGATTTTCTCCGTTATTTGTCATTGTTGCAATTCCTCTTACTGCACCCTGACACCCACCAAGTGCACATGTACAAAAATTATTGATTTATTAACTTATTTATTTATTTTTTGGCTTTTGATTCGGGTAGAATAAAGCCTGAATATATGAAAATCGGACAAAATCTAGTAAAAAAATTAAAAATTACCGAAACTTTTTTTGTACTTCTAGCAAGTCTCAAAAATTGTATTTCTTTTTTCATTTAGATTTTATATCAACTGAAGTCCAAATTCAAACTAATATTTTTCTAAAATTTCAATAATTTAAATCTCAAAAATTGACGAATTTCACGATCTCGGTGCATTGGAGTCTTTATGCTTTGGCAGCCCCTCCTGATCTGGAAGTTCTGGGAAAACCAGGAAAAAAGGAAACCAAGGATTTTGCAGGATGGGAAAATCAGCAAAAAAATAATTGTTAGAGGGGCCAGGAAAAGATAGAGAGAAAGCGAGAGCCTGAGAGAGAGAGAGAGAGAGAGAGAGAGAGAGAACGATTTCCCTGGGTCGAGAAAGGCGGCTCGTGATTTCTGGGTACGATATTTGCACCTGAGGCCCCGAAAATGAGCCATGCTTTAGCATTAAAATAACCTGCGGTATCAACCGTTCTGGGTTTTTTTTAAAAACGCAGCAACAAACCATGATACCCAAAAGTGCGTTTATCTAATGCTCCATAGCTCATGCTCGTTTCCTAGGTGTTTATAATATCGCGTAAGCTATCTTAGCTGTGTTTTGACATCTATCTTGATTTTTATTATCTTTCGCTCACCTGGTAGCGTGGTTTCTCTCCCTCTCTTGCTAAATATCCCTCTCTCGTTGTCTCTCTCTCTCTCTCTCTCTCTCGCTCTCTCCCTCTCTCACTCTATCTCGCCTCAGCGCGGTTGCGTCGCGGTCGCGTCACGCTGCCCGACAACATCGCATTAGCATGCTGTGGTACGTACAGATTTATTCACCGAACGCTGCCGACACGACCCCTTAAATCCCGTAGACCACACGATGGACAAATCCGACGACGCCACATGGCGCTGTTTTGACAAGTTTTCCCGAAAATGCCCAGGATTTTTCGCCAAATCCTACCCCAAAAATACCTCCCCCAAATTCTGGGTAATCGCCGCCCAGGGTCGGGTACTGTAGCGTCGGCGGAACCTCCCCCGCATATTGGTTTTTCAAGCCTGAGTATCACATACAGGGAAGGCGCTGTCGTTTTCCAGCATAACGAGATTTTTTGCACCGTGCTTCATGATTCCTAAATGCGCATACCTCACAATTTTTATTATAATTTATTCAAATTGTATTCTATTTGCTAAAAAAATTTAAAGAATAATTTTTTCTATATACACAGAGTGTCCCAATAAAAAAAACGTCCGCTGACTCGACGCCGAAGTATCGGATCGGAATGATAGTTTACATCGTCCGAAAGCCGTTCAAGCGGCGAGTTTGCAAGCATTGTCAAAACCATGTTTTTATTTAAATGCGCTTTTTTACAAGCCACTGTTTGGGGATGTTTACGAACTAATTTGTCTAAAATGTAGGATAGGAAATGTAGGGTAGGCTATTTACAAATGCGAACCGAAATGCCAGTTTGATATCAGGATGTTTTGACGATTATGATGCTTCCATTATGGCGGAGTTCCTTTTACCATTTCCATTTTTTTTTTAATTTATTCATCTCAAACAGTTCGATCATTGAAATTTTGGCAAAGCGTCAAGAAAATGAGGTCACGATGTCGGGACTCTTGACTATCTGAATTTCGGACTTCCGGATTTTTGTTGTCGGGATTTCGAATGTTTTTTGGAATTTTTGGCCATCGTGATTTTGGCGTGTCGGGATTTTGGATGGCGAGATCGGCAAGGTGCCCCTTTTCACACCCGACCAGACTTGCTTACTTTGGAACTGCCAAAATCCAGACCCCTCTTTGGGAGCACGGGAAGTATGCGTCTTGCACCCAGGGGCTTCATATTAGGTTGGAACTAAAGTTCGCGCAATATTTTTCTTTCTTTGTATTTTTCGGACCGGAAAACGGGCACGAACCAAAATGTTTTTTGGATGAACGGATATGCAATAAAATTCTCTACTAGATGTGTGGGACGGAAGCGCGTTGCTTCCCTATTAGAATTTTTTTAAAGCTAGGTTTGAGCCAAATGAAAAATCGCTTCGGCCCGCCTTTACAAAAGAAAATTGGCTTCCTTTTTAGGCTAATTCGGCATACAGCCAGTAGATACAACTTATTCTCATATTGATGATCAGTTCCTACCGTGATTTTATAGCGGTTCGGAAAGATGTCCGGGTCAAAAATTTGAAGTGCTCGCGAGAGAAACGCAAAAATCTTAAAAACTACTGGGGCTAAAAACCTGTAATTTTGGTCCCACATACTCATGAACCCAATAGATAACGGCAAAGAGGGACATCGGAATCTGGCCACTAAATTTTCTGAAAGAAATTTCCAAAGTTCGATTGCGCGAACTTATGTTCAAACCTAATAGAACAGACTGTGAAAAATTTTCGAGATGATGTTCCGGGAAACTGATCTTCCGGGAATATTACTCTGTACCCGGGACCAGCGCGCTGATCCGGATTTTCGCCCACCGAATGAGGAGAACCAGTGGTTTAAAAGCCCAACCCCCGCCAGCGGATTTTTTTTCTTTTTCTGATCATTGTTTGGTGCTTACTGTATGCGTGAATCGGAGCATACGGTAACTGGGTCGAAACTCAGTAGCCGGCGTCTCGCCTCCTAAACCTGTCAAGGCGGACGTTCAGGGATTTATAGGGGAGCACTTACGAACATGTCAGCAGCTCTCCCTATCTCCTTATCTCTCGCGTTCACTCTCTCTCTCTCTCTCTCTCTCTCTCTATATATATATATATATATATATATATATATATATATATATATATATATATATATATATATTTCTTGCTTTTCGTCTTCAGCTTAAATGGATGTATACCTTCCGAGCGTCCCAATAAAAAACACCCCCTCTAACTCGACGCAGAAGTATCGGATCGGAATGATAGTTACACCACTCGAAAGCCCTTGAGACGGCGAGTTTGCAACAATCTTCAAAATCATGTTTATATTTAAACCCGCAATTCTACAGCCATTTTGTAAAATTTTCCGGTTTTTCGAGGTTGCGTACGAGCTAATTTGCTTTAAATTCTCCAAGCAAAATGGCCGAAAGTAGCCGTTAATTACATGCATTCCTTAATGTTTGTAATGCGCTATAAAACGGCACCTTTAAACAAAAAAAACTGGTTGCGAAGCTGCTTGCAGACTTGCAGTTTTGAGGGCTTTCGAATGGTGTAATCCGTTCTGATCCGATACTTCTGCGTCGAGTTAGTGAGGGTTGTCTATTGTTGAAGCTCTATCTAATTCTATATAATTTTTTTTATACTTTCATCCTTTATTTTTTAAATGACTTAGCTTTTGAGACCGGAGATGCAGAAAACCAATGCAACGGAAGGAATACCGGGCGAGAAGTGCCGCGTTTGCGGGAATAAGCCGGCCCGATTATGCTACGGATCGGTGGCGTGCGGGTGATTATCGTTTTTACTTGCAAGTATTGTTAAAAAATCCGCTTTTCTGGCATATAGAATTTCCCCGGAACACTTTGTTATCACGCAAAAACAATTTGCGATTTTGCGTCGTTTCGATTTCGGTATAAGATAAACGTGCAACAAACATACCCCCTTTTTTCGGATTTTTCTTAAATTTTAAAAATTCCAGGGGTTTCCGAAAATATCATAACTCCGGAAAAGCAACATATCATAATTTCCGTAGTCAAAATCGTAGATTTTTTAGACTCTCCCACTTAATTTTTTAAGGACCCGTCCTCCTTATGTTCAGCCCCCCAAACCCCAGACCAATTCTGAGGATTGAATAAAACGCAAATATCATCGAAAGCGGATCTGTCGACCACATAGGATAATCCATGGCTAGCGGATTCCGGAGACCGCTTAGCAAAATAAGCCGGATGCTGACATATAGGGGATACGGTATCGGAACGCGAATGTACACTTTGGCACGGATTACGGACGCCGTGGTTAAAACGACGTTGCAAAAAAAGCAAAAGTTAAGTCAGTAGCAATTTAGCGCATATATCGTGACTTTAAAGGGGGAAACACGTTCAAAAAAACGTCATGGATTTGGTCAACCATCCATGCATTAATAGTTCTACAAAATTTCGATGCACTTGCAAAATTTCTAACCTAAACCTCTGAGCCCTTGTTACCTTTAAAACGCTGATTTTTATTCAAAAGATTTTTTTTGGTTTGTTTATGAGCCCAAGAACCCAACAAAAAAATCAAACAAAATCGGCAAACAAAATTGCCTTTAACCAATTTTCCGGAAAATTAATTTTTACGCAACATTTTAGACCCTGCAAAACGTTTTTCCTACGCGTGGCAACGAGGAAAGCTACGTACGCATGCACCCTCGGCGGAACCTGTGTATATCGTGGGAAATTGAATTGAAACATACGCTATTAATTTTTAGCAAAAAGCGTCTGCCCGGCGTGTCGATATCAAAAGTGCCTGGCCGCTGGCTTGGTGCCGGAAAGTAGGTTCGGCTCCTGGTGATCAAAATTTGGGTATCGCGGCTCCCCTGTAAGCTACAGAGTTGTAAGATACCAGATGGTTACAGTCGCTTCGCGACTGCAACCATCTGGCCTTCGGGCTACCCTACATGTCCCACTCCACCACATCCTTTCCCACCTCTATCAATACCCCCGATAGCCGAAATCCCGTTCAAAAACTACCTAAATACCTCACCGGTGGCTTCAGATACCCCCCATTGCTGAAATCCCCTTCAAAAACTACCTAAATACCTTCCCGATGGCTTAAGATACCTCCCCTAGCCGAGATCCCCTTTAAAAACTACCTAAATACTTTCCCGATGGCTTAAGATACCTCCCCTAGCCGAGATCCCCTTCAAAAACTACCTAAATACCTTCCCGATGGCTTAAGATACCTCCTCTAGCCGAGATCCCTTCAAAAACTACCTAAATACCTTCCCGATGGCTTAAGATACCTCCCCTAGCCGAGATCCCTTCAAAAACTACCTAAATACCTTCCCGATGGCTTAAGATACCTCCCCTAGCCGAGATCCCCTTCAAAAACTACCTAAATACCTTCCCGATGGCTTAAGATACCTCCCCTAGCCGAGATCCCTTCAAAAACTACCTAAATACCTTCCCGATGGCTTAAGATACCTCCCCTAGCCGAGATCCCTTCAAAAACTACCTAAATACCTTCCCCGATGGCTTAAGATACCTCCCTAGCCGAGATCCCCTTCAAAAAACTACCTAAATACCTTCCCGATGGCTTAAGATACCTCCCCTAGCCGAGATCCCCTTCAAAAACTACCTAAATACCTTCCCGATGGCTTAAGATACCTCCCCTAGCCGAGATCCCCTTCAAAAACTACCTAAATACCTTCCCGATGGCTTAAGATACCTCCCTAGCCGAGATCCCTTCAAAAACTACCTAAATACCTTCCCGATGGCTTAAGATACCTCCCTAGCCGAGATCCCCTTCAAAAACTACCTAAATACCTTCCCGATGGCTTAAGATACCTCCCCTAGCCGAGATCCCCTTCAAAAACTACCTAAATACCTTCCCGATGGCTTAAAATACCTCGCCTAGCAGAAATCCTTTTAAAAAACGAAAATAACGACCGGCCGGATGGAATGAGAGAAAAAAAGAAATGAAATCCCGCGTGAAAATTTTCATCCACGAAACGCGCGCCACCTGGCTCACTATGTCCAAAATCACCCCAACCTCCGTCCCCCACCCCTTTTACTAAGGAAAAAACTTTCAAAGTTAATTTTAATAATTTTAACTAAAAGTTTTTCATAAATTTTTTATCAGTTTGGGGGTTTCTGACTACGCTCTATCCGAATCCGAAGAGAGCTAAGCTCTAGCTCCTTCCCCCTTCGAGTTGAATCCGGGACATGACGGACGGACGGACACCACAGCAAAATTATTATAGTAGATACCACAATGGTGTTCTTGGGCTAAATCGTAAGGCTGCAGTAGATTTGAGTCGAAAAATTACCGAAAATCAAATAACAAAGGAGGAAAAGTTAAAATCACGGCTGAGTGAGGATAACCTAGCAATACTAAAAAATTTAGAAATTATATAAATTATATACGATGGCCGATAAAAATAATATTTGAAGTTCAGAAGCCGGACGTCGGGACGGATGCAATAGAAGGGCTTTGGAGGGCACAGAAGAGTTGCTGTTTCCAAAATCACCGATTCTGCCTTCGTTGACGGAGGTAGGGTGTGTACTTTTTAATTTTGGAGTAAGTTTTAGTTTTTAGTTACTTATTTTAAGTATTACATATTTTCTACACAAACCGGCGCAATTCAGGAGGCAACACGTATGGTCGCCGTGGCGTTCCCCTCTCACTTTATGACATCGACAACAACAGATGATTTGAGTGTGGAGCTCGGGCGATTGTTGAGGGTCGAAGAGTAAGCGAATTATGTCATTTTTCTAGTAAAAAATTTGGGTTTTTTGCCTATTCTGTTAAGAACAACAATGAATTGTTGAGTGGTTTTTGATTCCTGGCTAGTTCCAACAAATATTTTTTAAACTGTTGAAACACTGAGACGTTTTCGTTTTTTGGGCTATTTTTTAAACCAAAGTCAAGATTATAAGACAATTCTATACATCAACATATTTTTTTTAGATTTAGGTTCTATGACATTGCATTATTTTTTATTTTCTGTTTTTAAATAGTTTCTATTTTCTAGATACTGTTCTGCTGACCAGCCGTGGATCCCGCTAAAGCACGACTTTGAATTTAACGTCAGCGGCACCATGGAGGAGAGTCTTTGGGATCCGCTGAAGATTTGTCCAAGGGTTCCGGTCCGTTTTTCACAATTTCCTTTTGTATTTTCACAATTTTTTGCCTTTTTTTGTTTGGTTTGCAACTGGTAGGCAACGACTAATCCACGACCAATTTTCCAGATCGGCCTCAGCGCCTCCAACGACTTCAACCCGTTTGACAACCAGATGGGCGGGAGGTGCTGGGCTCGATGTCTTGTCTACTGCGCTGACTTTTTGAGGGAAACACCTGAGATTTGGCAGCTAACCCCACAAGATCGGGTAGGTCTTTTTAAATGTACTTCGAAGTGCAAAATCAATTTCTTCCGACGGCTAGGCCTAGATACTTTCAAGGCCCGCAAAAAAACGCTCACGAGCTCGCTTTTCAGCTTTCTTCCTAGGTAATCCTGTCCAGGCTGAGTTTCATTTTTAGGGCAGTTTCTGCATCTACGCCTGCGGAATCCTCGTCCCGATCCAACAATTTTATCACACCTTTAAAACGGGATATTCCGGACTGCTCCAAGGGCTTGGCATGGGGCTGAATCCGAATGACTGTGTCGAGGGAAGGTGAGGATGAGGATGAGATGCGTAATTAAATTAATTCAACGCGTTTTATCCATATTTTCAGCATCCCCGATTTCCTAAAAGCCACCGGCCGTGAACTCCACGAAAAAATCTTTCCACTCCTTCGTCGAGTACGATTCACTTTTGAGGAATTCCTGATCTGGAAGATGGTCGTCATTTTTACGCCTGGACGTATGTTTTTAAAATTTTTTCTTTCGTTAAATCAGTTATTTGATTTTTTAAAATCTATTTAATGCTGCGGATATTAATACGTTGAGCCTAAACATTATACTAACCTGAAAGCTATTTCCAGATTTTTCTCTGGGATTTTAGCAATTGGCCTGACGGATTACAGCCGCAACACGATACGCGTCGCACGACAGAAATATTTGTGGATGCTGTCGAAGGTAGTTTCTAGTCGGAAATCGATATTAAAATGCCGACAAGTAAAAGATTCAAAAAAGAAAATGCCGCCAGCTGAGTATCGGTTCCGGAATAGCTGCAAATTTAAATGAACTTTGCCTCAAGGGTTACCTTTTGACCTCTGGTTTTTGGGGTTGTCGACATTTTTGATGTCGGTATTTTCCTGTCGGCATTAGGGTCAATTATGCTTACACCGATTAGAATTTTTTGCAGATTGTTTGCCAGGCAAAAATGCGCTTATTTTAGCTCCTTCGTCAGAATCGATCGGAAAACGAGGCGATCCAAAAGATGCAAGCACTAATGCACGTTCATCGATGGTTTGAGGTATCCTTTTTCAAATTAACTATTGGGCTGTCAAATAAAAATCGTTATTCTATTTATTTCGCTCGAATAAAATAATTTAGAAATATGCTCATCAGTCATGCCTATTCGGGGCCAAGTGCTTTGTGATGGGTGGAGTACAAGCCGGCATCCACGGACGGTTGATCGGAGACTTTTGCTTTGCTCGAATTTAGCGTATAACTTCATAGCACCGTCGTTTTGGCAGACACCTTAAACTGGATTACGTTACGTTACCTTACGTTAGATATTTGAATTAAGTCGAAAAGTGTTTGCAATTCTTGATTTCGTACCTCTTAGTTTACACTTATTCACCGGAAAAAGTTACATGGTGAGTTAACTCCTTATTTTTGTTTTAAACCTCAGCTTCAAATGTATTTACCCCCGATTCTGCATTCATTTTCCTTCCTCAAACAATTGCATTTATTTAATTTTAATAAATATTTTATTAGATTTCGTTTGCCATCAACAACAAAAAAATTTTGTTATCTGAAAAAGTGGTTTCCAAAAATATAGCTTTTCAAATCCACTAAATATCTTCAAATTTTATTTTAGACATTTTTGCGTTTTCTAACTTCAGAAATTCTCCTCCGGTACTCGAAGTGTACCCCGATCTTCACGTACTTATCATATTTTCTCGCTTTTTGGTCCTCGCGTGGTGTTATAAGAAAGAAAGAGAGAGAGAGAGAGGGAGAGAGGGAGAGAGAGAGAGAGAGAGAGAGATAGAGAGAGCGAGAGGGAGCGAGAGAGTTCTGGTACACCTGGGATGACCGGATAATCCCCAGGATTCCAGCCCCCGAGGGTACCTTCCATTAGGGCCAAAACCCTGAAGATTAGCCCCCCAAGGAGATTTTACATTTTTTAAGGCATATGGAAAAATTAATTTCGCCGGATTGGCCCGGGATGCCGCGTTTTGATGGTCGATGTGGGGCACGTGATTTTGGTTCCCCCATAGTCTGTGGCGGCTAAACCACCCTGGGTGCACATTTAAGAAAATTACACTTTCTCCGGTCACACCGGCATTCCCGTCAGTTACCGTGTACCTACTTGTTTGAGTTTCTTTTTTTCATAGTCGATGAAAACTAACGCGAAATTAAAACGCCTTTTTTTGTGTGATCTACCTGGTTTCACAGTTTGAAATTCACAAATTCCAAAACCGGGTGCTTTCGCATTATCGGGGGGACGGGGGGTGGCAATTTTTTGGATGGTTTCTTCTATTATAAATCGTGGTAATTTGCTGAACCGTTTTTGCTACTCCTAAACGCCAAAACTTTGTTTTTAAAAAACACAAAGGTCGTTCAAAAACGTCGATGTCGCCGAAAATTCGCATTGGATGTTTTTTAATGTTTTGGCCGTTTTTCAACGCGGAAGAATCCACAAGCAATTTTTGGTCGTGTATTGCCGGCGCCTGTAAATGGGCGAAAAAGCAAGGAATTCGACCGCTTTCCTCGGCTAGCTATCGACAGCTACATGTCAAGCCAAATTACGCGTGCTTGAGAGCATCAAAAAGGCTGCATCTGCACATTTTTCAGTAAGAAAATGTGGGCCGCCGCTTTTTAGTCTATTAAAAATCAAGAAATTCCAAAAACGTACCCTGGTCTTTCGCAGAGAGTTTTTCATTCTAGAAACTTTAGTAGTGATACCTGTACTCTTGGGTGGTGCTAGGACAGCTGGTACTATCTGCAGGTGCTCTCGGAGGTCCTACCCGATGCATATAAGGGGGGTAATTTGGTGCCAGCGCCGAGATTAGCTCCGAGAGCGGCGCCCGGTCACTACCCCGAAAGTCACTACCCCGAAATCGTTTACCCCGAAAAAGGACGGCATTGTTTTTCCCGGAAAAATCCAGTTTTCATGCTGATTTCCAATGAAGACCATGCAAATTATTTCGGGGTGGTGACTTCCGGGGTAGTGACTTTTCGGGCTAGTGAATTTACCCCCATCAGGTAGCTTCCCTGACCCACTCCTCACCCCTCTAGAAACGTCTTGTCCCGTTTCTGGCCTAAAAACGTATCCTTTTTTTGCCCGGTTTTTGGAATTAGTGGACGTCACCAGTTACCGTCAAGAAAACCTCACTTTTATTTCTTTTTGAATTATTTACTGAGATTTTGCTTTTTTTATGGTGGTGTTTTTCCAAATTAAAATTATTTGCTCCGATTGTTTTCTACGAGCCGGGAAGATTAATTTGTTGTAATACGTATTTTCATACAGTCTTTACTCCAGTTTAAATTGTGTTCAACCGCGAAATAATCTAGCAAACTTTAAGAATTTTGAAAGTTGGCAATTCTGGTCGAAAATTGCGTTTTTTTGATCGAAAATTCCAAATTTTTTCATTTTTTTTTGTAAAAATTTGTATGGTTTTTACGCTTAAAAATAGAAAAAAATGGCTTCCTTTCTTCCTTCCAAATTTCCTAAATTAATATTATTACTATTAGAAACACTAGATGCTTAAAAAAATTACGTTTGTTCTCCTCCCCCGATCCTGAGAAGAACCGGATTTTCAATGTGCTTTTTTGCTTTTATGAATTCCGTTAATTCTTAAGAAATTCAGATGGAGCCCGACGCCGAGGTAGTCGAGGTGCCAGAAGCAGAACTGCTATGTTTGGTTTGCGGAGCTGGCGGCGCAAGGCCCTACTACGGTTCAATGGCTTGCGGGTATTTTTCCTTGTCCAAAATTTCACCGATAGTGTGCCTTCAACATGTCTTAAAAATTACTTTTCAATTTTCAGTAGTCGTCATAAATTGTATATTTTAGCCCTTGCAAGCTCTTCTTCCTTCGCGTCGCCACCAAGAAGAAGACATACAGATGTGATGTGGGCGGGGCTTGTGTTTACCGTAAGATTTCAGGGCAGCTACGGTAATTCTAGAGCTTTTTTAGCTCGAGATCGATGCCCGGCTTGTCGGTACGAAAAATGCCTGAAAGCTGGACTGGTGCCGGCAAGTGGGTTTTTTTATTAAGACGCCGAAAATCATTAAGATCTTGATGACAAACGAACTGACTAGTGTTCAAGCATCACAAATTAAATCCAAAACACAATTCAGAACTAATCTTCAAAAATATGCACGAAAGCACGCAAAGACGAGCCGAAAACCATTAGGAAAAGAAACCAAAGATAAGAGAGGGTGAGGGAGAGTGAGAGAGAGCGAGTGAGAAAATGAGTGCGAGAGAGATAGGGATAGAGAGCGAGAGCGAGTGAGATAGGGATAAAGAGCGACAGCGAGAGAGAGATAGCGAGAGAAAATCCCTTGCTTTTCAGAAGCGGGACGTCGCGAGGGCTGCTTCCGTCGTCACAAGGAAGGAACGCTAGTTGCCCTCGATATTCCACCGCCATCTTCACCTGGACTACCATCACTAACGGCAGTACGTTATTTACGTCATTACGTGACGTTAATTAGCCCAAAAAATCTAGAATTTGAACCGGAACTCAAAGGAGTAACGAGAGACTGATTTTAGGAAGCTGCCCTTTCTGCCATTTCCTTCCCATCGACGTTCATGAAACCGGTGGCCCAGGCGGAGTTGGGCTTGGAGATCGGAAGGCTGATGCGAGTAGAAGAGTAAGTTTTGATCCCAGTGGGACAGAGAGAGAGCGAGAGAGAGCGAGGGGGAGGGAAAGAGAGATATCGTGAGAGAGGGACAGCGAGGGAGAGAGAGAGAAAGAGAGAGCGAGAGAGAGAGAGCGCGAGAGGGAGAGCGAGAGAGCGAGCGAGTGAGAGTGGGGGAGCGTAGTGAGGAAGAGTGAGAGAGATGAGGGAGAGATAGAACGAGATATTTTTTTCTAGACTCTGCTCCGCCGATCATCCCTGGAACCCATTCTGCTACGACTTTTACTTTGATTTCACGATCACGATCGATGACTGCTTCCGGAATCCAGAAAAATTGTGTCCGCGGGTCCCAGTACGTTTTCGTACATATCTGCAGTGGGTCTCTCATTTTGTTTTTTTAGCTCGGTCTGAGCGCCTCCAATGACTTCGATCCGTCCTCCGACCAGATGGGCGGGAGGTGTTGGGCCCGGTGGCTAGTGTACTGTGTCGACTTCTTCAGGGAGACGCCCGAGATTTGGGAGCTCGAGCCGAAGGACAGGGTAAGAAGCTTAGAAACTTTTAAAAACTGAGAAACTACTTAAAAACTCCTTACCCGAAAATTATCTTTCCGCAAGGAATCACTGCTAGTCTGCCCAGACGTATTTAAAAATTTGCTTTGCTTGCTTTGCTTAAAAAGTCAAACTAGCACAGATCATCGCGGATAGCAAGCCCTCGAAAGCTAAACATTTCCGAGCAGGGCAGACTAGCAGTGTTTCTTGGGGAGAATCTATTTTAGCGCATATTCCAAGATTAGGAGTAGGCCAAGCTAAAAAAATCCTTTGCGGAATCTCTCCGCCACAACTAATTGAACTTCCAGAACATGTTCATCATGCACGTCAGCGGCCTTGTCATCGCCATCCAACAATTCTATTCCACCTTCCGCTCCGGAACCGAGGGCCTGCTCGTCGGGATGGGGCTGCACTTTGACCCTAGCGAGTGGCAAGTGGAAGAGGGGTACGGTAACGTACAGGGTGTCCCATAAAAACGCACCCCTCCGGCATTTCGCCGTATTACATCGAATCGGTCCCAAATTTCGACCAGAGGTGTGTCAGACCCTAAATCACCACAATCCTGAGTTATAGCCCGCCAGCTACTGTAATTGTCGAGATACAACAAAAATAAACTTTATTATTCGTTTTTCATCAGGTTTACGTCGGAATCCACCCTTCGAATATTAAGTGAAAATGAAGCGGCAAGACTTCTTTACCCCTAAAATTTTTTTTCCTAAGTAAATTAATTAAATAACCGTTGATTTCAACAATTTTTGTAACCGAAAGTCACCCCCGATATTAAGCGGAATTAGGGATTCGCGGCCGGAAGTCGATGCAAATTGATACAAAATCCAAAAAGATAGCCAAAAAAGCGTTAAAAGTTGCATAGAAAACGGTATTTCGGCGATAACTCGAAAATTACTGTAGCGATCGGGATAAAACTCAGGATTGTGGTTATTTGGGGTCCGATACACCCTTGTGCAAAGTATGGGATCAATTGGATGTAATATGGCGAAATGCCGGAGGGGTGCTTTTTTATGGGACACCCTGTATACTCTTCACGCATAATCATACCGTGAAACCGTAAGAACTATACTTTAAGGATCCCGGCCTTCCTGAAAAAGACGAGCATCCAGCTGCATACCGACATTTTCCCCACTCTGCGGGCCGCCCGCTTCACCCATGAAGAATTTTTGATCTGGAAGATGATGGCGATATTCTCGCCTGCTCGTGAGTTGATTTAAAAAAATTCTATTCTCAATAATGAACTAAAATGCATTAGTTATAAGTGCGCCAATAGGCGGCTTAAAAAATCCATATTTTGTAGCTATCGGGCTCACCGAAAGCGGAAGCAACGTGATTCGCCGGACTCGAAACAAGTATCAAAGCATGTTGGTTCAGGTAAGAAAAGAATTTATTTTTGACCCAGTAAAACCAGATCAGCTTATCAATTTCCTTTAGTGGCTTATTTTCATAATGTCGAAATTCATAATGTCGAAATTTCATAATGTCGAAATTTCATAATGTCGAAATTTCATAATGTCGAAATTTCATAATGTCGAAATGTCAGAATGTCGAAATGTCAGAATGTCGAAATTCAGAATGTCGAAATTTACATAAGCTAAAATTCCCGGTAAAGTCCCCGAATTCTAGGCAAAAAAATGTTGTCGTGAAATCAACTATAATAATTTTGCTGTGGTGTCTGTCTGTCTGTCTGTCTGTCCGTCATGTCCCAGATTCAACTCGAAGGGGAAAGGAGCTAGAGCTTAGGTCTCTTCGGATTCGGATAGAGCGTAGTCAGAAACCCCAAAACTGATAAAAAAATTATGAAAAAGTTTTAATTTAAATTATTAAAATTAACTTTGAAAGTGGCGCCTTAATAAAAGGAGTGGGGGCCCCTCTCCAGGGAGGCCACGCCCCCTTTCCCTTCGCCCCTCTTCCCCAGGCCCTTTCCCGCGCCCAAATAGCTTTTGAAGTTACTTTAATACTTTTAATACTTTTTAATTATGTTAATTTATTATTTAAATCATTTAAAGTATCTAAGTAGTTTTTGAAGGGGATTTCAGCCACGGGGGGTATCTGAAGCCATCAGGAAGGTATTTAGGTAGTTTTTGAAGGGGATTTCAGCCATGGGGGGTATCTGAAGCCATCAGGAAGGTATTTAGGTAGTTTTTGAAGGGGATTTCAGCCACGGGGGGTATCTGAAGCCATCAGGAAGGTATTTAGGTAGTTTTTGAAGGGATTTCAGCCATGGGGGTATCTGAAGCCATCAGGAAGGTATTTAGGTAGTTTTTGAAGGGATTTCAGCCATGGGGGGTATCTGAAGCCATCAGGAAGGTATTTAGGTAGTTTTTGAAGGGGATTTCAGCCATGGGGGGTATCTGAAGCCATCAGGAAGGTATTTAGGTAGTTTTTGAAGGGGATTTCAGCCATGGGGGTATCTGAAGCCATCAGGAAGGTATTTAGGTAGTTTTTGAAGGGATTTCAGCCACGGGGGTATCTGAAGCCATCAGGAAGGTATTTAGGTAGTTTTTGAAGGGATTTCAGCCATGGGGGTATCTGAAGCCATCAGGAAGGTATTTAGGTAGTTTTTGAAGGGATTTCAGCCATGGGGTATCTGAAGCCATCAGGAAGGTATTTAGGTAGTTTTTGAAGGGGATTTCAGCCATGGGGGGTATCTGAAGCCATCAGGAAGGTATTTAGGTAGTTTTTGAAGGGGATTTCAGCCATGGGGGGTATCTGAAGCCATCAGGAAGGTATTTAGGTAGTTTTTGAAGGGGATTTCGGCTATGTAGGGTATCTGAATGTGGTGGAGTGGGACATGTGGGGTAGCTCGAAGGCCAGATGGTTGCAGTCGCGAAGCGACTGTAACCATCTGGTAAGATAAAAAATAGAATGTGGAAAAAAATTTTTGGCTAGGGTTTGGCGGTTTCACCGGTAATATTTGCCTATGTAAATTTCGACATTATGACATTTCGACATTATGATACCAATTCTCTTTTAGTTAATTCGTCAAAACTGCACCGAGGGCGAGGCCATCACCAAGATGTACGCACTAATGAAAGTGCACCGGTGGTTTGAGGTCAGTTTTTCATCGACTTGCCGAAAAACATCGCTGTTCGTTTTTAAAGATGTTTGTAATTTTTTAAATCGATATAACTAAACTCGAAAAATTCTTGGTGCTGAAGATTCAGAATTTTTACTTAAATTTAATGAGTTTAAATGGCGTTAAAAATAATAATTTTTCATCCATATTTTTTAGCGCAACGCCAACCAAGCCGCAATGCTGGCCACAAAAACCTTTGTGATGGGCGGCTATGAAGTGGGCATTGCCGGGAAACTTGTCGGAGACGTCGCCTTTGCAAGGGCTTAATAAATAAATATCTGCATGAATTCACCAAAATTTGTATAAAGTTTATTGTTGTAAAATCTTTACATAAATAAATGAGCTGTGGATTTATTTCGTTAGGCAATAATCCTCAAGGGAGCTAATTTAATTTTAGCCTTTCAATTTCCTATTTTCGTAAATTTCCCTTTCAAAAAAAATTTTCCTTTTTGGCCCGGAAGTTACCTATTCGCACGTCTTCAGCACGTTTTTTGGAAAATCCTTTCCCACGTGTCATTCCCGCAAAAAGACGGATCTCCGACCTAGACAGGCTGCCGGTTTTCCGGGGTACACCTGATGGCAGTTCTGATTTTTTTGCATTCTTCCATCTGATGTGGCAAAGTGTGTCTAGTCATTGTAAAAAAAAAACAAAAAAAAACAGCTGAGAGTCTTTGAAACCCGTCATGGGGCTAATGGGTTTTGGAGCAGAATCGCGCAATCTAATTTCCAGACCGATTCCGGGAAGTCTATTCTAGAGACACATTTTGAGCAGAACATGGTTTGCAAAAATTATTGGCCATTTTATGCATTTTTTGCTATTGTGATCTAACTTTAGGCTATTTTGAGTTTTTGCGGATTTTAGAAAATCTCAAGACGCTGGTCAAAAACTGAGGTCATTGCTGGGAGTCGGGGTCCTCAAAAAGGCCCTGTATGATATTTATCGAGGAGCGAGAGAGCCAGAGAGAGAGAGAGAGAGTGAGAAAAAGTACGAGAGAGAGAGAGTAAGAGAGAGCGAAAGAGCGAGCGAGAGAGAGCGAGAGAGCGCAAGAGGGCTGTCAAATCACGTCCACAAGTACGTTTTCGGGCGCTGTTTTCCTGTTCGTGCAGCGGGAACACAACACTAATACACCCTAGTTTCGCGTCGCTAACGTGCAATTTAGCTGGCAGATTTTCGGTTCAGCCGGCTGTCGATCTCTTCCGCTTCTGCGGGGCGTTGCCCATTAATTAGCGGCCCCCGACCGCTAAAAGGTGTGTCCGGGGGTGTAGGTCGTAGTTGGATTAATTGGTATTTATGGACCTTACCTAGCTATAGAGCGCGTTTCAGCTCATTGGAGAAATCAGAGTACATTTCAAGGGTCTTTTGTTTCTCTCTCGCTCTCTCTCGCTCTCACTCTCTCTCGCTCTCTCTCTCTTTTGCTCTATCGTTCTCTCTGTCGCTCGCTGTGTGTGTGTCTCTCTCTCGCTCTCGCGCTCTCTCGCTTGCTTTCTCTCTCTCTCTCTCTCTCTCTCTATCTATCTTTTCTATTTCCTAAAAATTCCGTACCATTCTGGGCGCATTTTTGACTTTTTAGTGTTAAGCTTCCGGGTAAGATTTCCGGTCGGTCTAATTCCAGGTCCCACGTCTCTCTAGGGGGCTCCCGCGCCTATAAAATTGCCGAGGATTCCGAATCACCTGTCTTGGTCGGTAGTCTTGTGATTTTTCGTAAAGCCAAAGCGGATTCGGGTTTTTCAGTGACGATCTTGGGCATCAACAACTATTTTTTCGAAGATGGGAAGCCATGCAAATTATGAATTTTTTTGGCCAACAATCAACTATTTTTCGTTAAATCGATTTTTCTTATTATGCTCAATTTTTCATCCAGATTCGGTGTACCGAAGTGTACTGTAGGGACGCGTGAAAAAGTGCAAAAACGTCATGGACTTGCTTTTTCCGCTTTTCCCCAATCCCCGGCTAATAGGCCGGTGAGCAGAGCGCGAAAAGTTTCCATTTTTGGGCTTCGGCTGCCAAAAAAATTGGTCCCTTTTGCATAGTACTTTTTTATAGGGCTTTGGATTGCTTTTATGAGCTTTTCCTTCCTTTGAAGACCAATTAACTTATAGGTTTAGATTTAGTAGGTTTATTTTTTAGATGAATCAGCAGGATGCTGGGCCCTCGAGCCAAGTTCTACAATGTTTGGTATGCGGCTCGAGGCCAGCGAGGAGGTATTATGGTTCTATAGCCTGCAAGTGAGTTTCATGTAAACTTAAGCTTTCAGCTACAGCAAAGTTAATTGTCATTGGCATAAATAAAGATATAATTCATTATTTAGCCCCTGCAAAACGTTCTTCCTTCGAGTCGCCACCCGGAAGTTGCCTTATACTTGTGAGATGCAGGGGAGCTGCGTATACCGTAAGAATACCTTATGAAGAGCTTATTTTAATAGGTAAAAAAAGAAAATCAAATCCGGACGGTGCTGTAGCTATTTAAAAAATCTGGGTTACCCATAAAATACCTTTCCAGCCCGCGAGCGATGCACGGCCTGCCGATATCAAAAGTGTCTGGAGGTCGGGCTGATGCCGGAAAGTTAGTAAACCTGTATTTTCAAATTTTTTTACAATCTTAAAAGTTACGTGCACTAGATTACTTTAATAATACCGTTTTTTAGAAGCGGGTCGCCGCGAAGGATGCATGAGGAGGATTCAGGAAGGCACTTTTTCGCAGCCCGCTCCGCCAACTTCGCCAGGACTGCCGTGTCTAATTGAGGTAAAAAAGGGAATTTCATGATTCATCAAGTAGTGTATTATAAATTGATCAAATTAATAAAAAACTGAAGGAAAACAAAAAGTGCCAAAGTCGTGCTGAAAGCATACAGGTACGGTGAACTTTTAAAGCCTATAAAACTTTTGGTACGGCTTCAATCTTTTTAAATTAAATTTTCTTCTAAAATCTATTCATGTAATTTCATGTCTTTAATTCTTTTATTTTTTTCAGGAAGTCCGCCGAGTCCAATCCATCGCCTACCCGGCGCCTTTTATGCCGCCCGCTAGGGTCGAGAATCTGTCAGATGAGATTGGGCGATTGGCCCGACTAGAAGATTTTTGCGTAGCCGACTCACCCTGGGTCAGCTTGCAGCATCAATTTGACTTCAACTTGACCGTCTCGATTGAGGATATCTTGAAAAATCCACAACTGATTTGTCAGCGGGTGCCGGTGAGCTTTTTAAGGTGTAAACATTTTTTAAAAAGCACAGGATATTTTGATACTTACTTTGCCTGTATTTTGCTTCTAAAATCCCATTTTCCAAAAAATGTTCATGACTATAATTCGTCAAATTCGTAGTTTTTGCAATTTTTTTCCGTTAGATATTATGCGTAAAAATCGCGCTGTCCAGGCTTTGTAATTTTGAACTCCTCGAAAACCCTGTACAGCTTGGCCTGAGCGCCTCCAGCGACTTCAACCCGTTCGTTGACCGGATGGGAGCTCGATGCTTCGCTAGATGCATGGTCTACTGCGCGGATTACTACCGGGATTGTCCAGAAATATGGGACCTCAACCACACGGATCGGGTAGGATTTTGCCGGAATTTGCCAAGGAATGCACTTTTAGCAACAAAAAAATGAATGTTTTAGACCCGTTTCTGCCTTCATAGCAGTGGCGTCTTGATCCCGATTCAGTTATTTTATAATTCTTATCGTGCCGGGTATCGAGGACTTCTACAGGGCCTTGGGCTACACTATCATCCAAATGACTGTGTGAATGGAAGGTAAGGAAACCAGGAAATGGAGCTTTAAAGGGACGGGAAGTTCGAAAATCGACTTTTCCTATGCCCTAGGCCCCGACAGCTACGCGACACTCCATCGTCCTTGCGCATCGTCTTAGAGCCAAACCAAATTTGCGCGTAAAATCGAGATCGTCAGTAGTCTTGGGATAGTACGCCTCATTGGCGTGTTGCGTAGCTGTCGATCCCCGGGGGACGGCAGGGGTCGATGCCGGCGCCTCGATCTCTAACACGAGCATTTAGAGCCGGATTCGGTTTATATAACGTTGTTCTGAGATATAACTCGATATTACAGTATCCCCGACTTCCTGAGATTTACACACGAGCAGCTCCAAGAAGAAATCTTCCCATTAATGCGCCGCGTCAACTTCACTTTTGAGGAATTTTTGGTCTGGAAGAGGATGGTCGTGTTTTCGGGAGGACGTGAGCCGATTAATTTTATACCTTTTCTAGCTTTTTCTGGTTTTCTTCTTTTTCATTTAATTTTTTAAACGTAAATTATACCTTTTTATACTTTAAAGTGCCATTTAGCTATCGGTCTATCGGATCAGGGAACGGAAACTGTCCGGAATGCTAGACGAAAGTATGAAACTCTGCTAATGGAGGTACCACTTTTCTATCGTAATAACTTTAGATTTTGCGCTTTAATTGCTAAATACGCTATATTTTAGCTACTACGCCATAACCAAACTGAAGAACAGGCCATCGAAAAGATGCACATCCTGATGAGGGTCCACCGGTGGTTTGAGGTAACTTTAAAAGACTTTCTAGCCTGAAAAATTGAAAACAAGCTAGAGTTTTTAAAGTTCATAAAGAATTTCTGCCAGGATGCCCTTAACAATTTGATTATAACTTTTTTATTAAAAAAAATATTTTTCAGCTCAACGCCAACCAGGGAGCCCTCTTCTTTGCCAAGTGCTTTTTGATGGGCGGCGCAAACGCAGGGTTGGAAGAACAATTAGTGGGAGACGTATTTTTGGCTAGGGTTTGAATAAATTAATGAATTTATAGTGTTTTAAAAAGCTGATCAGGTTTATATAAACAAAATACACCATAAAAAATTATTTATAAAAATTCTAAGCAAAACTGGATCCCTAAACCGCTTGCTTCAGTTCATATCCCTCTTCCGGATCTTTGTCAATTTGCACGCCGATCAGGATCTGAAAAAAAATTTATACAACTATTAAAAATATCATTAATTTTGTTAATTTGGTAAAATATTTGAAAAATAAAAATAACAAATTTTTCTTTGTTTAAAAGGAAGCAAAAGTGACCTGATAAAGCCATCCTCCGATTAGCGCTCCGAAAAACGGTGCGACCACCGGGATCCAGAAGTAATAATTGCTGTGACTGAAAAAACTGTTTTATTTAGCTATCAAAAAGCAACCAAAAAAAAAGAAAAATTAACAACAAGTTAAGATTACCTAAAAACTTCCATTCCAAAGAGCAAAAAGGCAAAAATCCTGGGTCCGAGGTCTCGAGCCGGATTTATTGGATAGCCGACGTTTAGGTTGAGGGCACATCCTGCAAATTACCCAGTGCAAATTCTTTTTTATAGTATACCGACATTCAATAAAACCCTCTATAGATTTTAAATGAATTCAACTTACCGATCATGATCAACAAAAAGCCAAAGAATAGTGGTTGCAAGAAGACGGAGACCTGAAAAAGGTAAGGAAAAATCGAAACTGGTGCAGAAAACGTTTTTTAAAAACCGATAATTACGTTTTTGGTATTGTACTCCATACAAGCTTTCATAAGTTTTTTGAACGGCATTAGAAAAAAATAGCATTTAGCGTAAGCTTGAGGTTACCTTATTCCTTCTATCCACGCAAGCGCAGATGAAAAATGCGAGTACAGCTGTTCCAGCGACCTGCAAAAAGCTCGGACGTTAAGCTGAAGTCTAGAAAACTATAAAAATATATATAAAGCCTTAAAATAATCTAGTGTATTTAATTTTTGAGGTCGAACCAACTTACCTGATCAATGAAAGCCGTCGTATGGGAAGCATTGCTAGGCCAAGAGGTGAAGCAGGCAGTCAAATGACCGGGAGAGGGTAGGGAAGCTAGGTACCGTAGGGATCTTTCTAAAAGTTAAACTTGTTCAATTATGCTAAAATATACTATAATACGTTTTTTAACAATACTATTAACAGGCTAAAAAGTTAATAAATTAATCCAAATATTAGCAATTCCGGAACGATTTTCCAAGCGTAAATGACTGAATTACGTAGCTGACTGTCTAAACCCCGCACACTTACCGTAATATACTCCATACGCGAGGGCAGCCCCTGTAAAGGCACCCCCAAGTTGAGCAACCGAATACGGTAGCACCCATGAATATGGCATGTTTCCAAGAGTAGCCATAAGGAGTGAGATGGCCGGGTTCAGCTGGCCTCCTAAAATATGGATAATACTGGAATCCTAACTAGTCAAAAGGTTTTTAAATACAGTAATCCCGGGCCCTCAACGTCAAAAAGTGACTTCACTACGTAATACCGATACCTACCCGAAGTCTGATAAGTCGCCAAAGCCGACAAGGTCAAGGCAAATCCCCAGCCAATGTTCATCCATCCGACAGGGTGTACTGTAGGCAGATGGCGCAGCCGAGGAACTGGAAAATGGAAAGTTTTTATCGATTCTAAGCCTATAAGTATTTTCCACGACTTAAGCAGAATGCATAGACATTAAAGTGACTTCAAGGTATCGTAACCACCAAAAAGCAACATAGTTTGTAATTTTTTTAATGTTTTTCGTGTTTTTTTACGAATTTTGGTTTAGTAAGATCCTTAAGGTATCTAATTCCAAAACGTACCAGCAACATCATGGTCCCTATAAACTCCGAAAGGCAATTCCGAGCCAACTTGCTGCTCAACCGGAACAGAGACCGGGCCCGGACCATCGGTTGAGTGGAGGGCTTTCGCATTCCTTAAAGATAGGTTTTATTCTTTTAAACTCAGAAGTACGAAGTTTTACTTTTTACGCTATGCTGGCAGGTGTTCGAAATACTCTTTTTGAAGCCTATGCCGAAATGGGCAAGCGAACACCTCCCAAAAAATTGCTCGGAGATCCGCATCGGCTGACTCATGCATACTACTAGTTTTTATAGGTCCACTGCGGAACCAATGCAAGAACAAAATGTCAAACTTGCGCCCGATCAGGGCAAGACTGATTACTACATTTACTGTCCTTTTTTAAATGATGAAAACGTGCCTTAAAGGGCTGCCGACGGCATGTGTCGATCCCCCCCCCCCATCAACAAATTGGCAAGTAGCCAACAGGGGAGAGGCGCACAGACATTTTCTTTCCAGCGCGTAACCGAATGCCTATGCCGTCGGCATCCCTTTAATCCCAAAAAAATAAAGATCTTAGAATTTTTATGTAATCCCGCCACGTTTTCTAAAAATTTTTGCTTATAATTATTTGAATTACACTGCGCTTTAGTGAAACACGGTTTGTAGACGCGCACGAAAAATAAAGAGACTGATAGAAAAATGATACTTACCAAGAAGTAAATTTAATAATTCTAAATAATTAATTTTTCAATAATAAAAATGTAGAATTTGCAACGCCCAGGAAAATTTTGAAAAAATATTAATAAAATTTGAATTTGAAACTTTTGCTGCTTCGAT
This sequence comes from Mesorhabditis spiculigera, assembly GCA_958295435.1. Taxonomy (NCBI): domain Eukaryota; kingdom Metazoa; phylum Nematoda; class Chromadorea; order Rhabditida; family Rhabditidae; genus Mesorhabditis; species Mesorhabditis spiculigera. Next base: position 10,233 of record CATQJA010001136.1, on the reverse strand, counting down.
TTTTTATGCCTCATGATTTATTTTCTAAGATCTTGACGCGCAAACATTTTGACAAAAATAGCCTGAAAAAGTGGCAAAAATCAACTAAAATCATGACAAAACGAACCCAAATTCAGGGATTCAGGAATATACAACAAGTTCCGCTTGGCACCTCTAGATGCTTTCAATCGCGAGGAAAGCTTGACCACAACAGTCTCGAATACCGAAAACAAACCGCACTTCCAACAATCAACGGCGCCTCTTTGTCGTCCATTCTGGATGGTCCGGCTGGCCAAAAATAGGCTTAGCAAGTTTGTGTACAGTACTGTCAATAGGTGTGGAGCGTAGTGCTGGCCGAACGGAATCTATGACTCGGCAGGCGAGCCCCGAAAAATTATGCAAATCCGGTGGTACTCGAGTACCGGCGGGATTATTATAGGGAGCCGGTCGATTGGGTAAAATTTGTATCGTGCACACCGAGTCCGTGCACATAAATATTTATTGGCCGGGGAATTGGCGTGTCAGGAGGACCAGATTTGGGTGGGTTGGGTGATTTATAGCATTGTTTACCGGTCATAAAAAATTAATATTAAACAATAAAACAACAAAAATTATTTCCAAAGCCTCAAAGAATCCTTATTTTAAAGCTGTCATCGGCATTTAAAGGTACGAAGCTCTCGATTCCATTTCGCAATGGGTTTTTAAATTTGTGTAGCTTTTTCAATTCAAGGTTTTCGTAATTTATTGTATATTTTCCCCGGTAAATTTGATTAATAATTGTTGTTAATGACAGGCAAACAAAAAATTTTTGCAAAGTAAGAAAAGGTTCCGGTTTCCGCGGATCAAATTCCGCCCATTTGTACGCATCTTCCCCCACAATCTCTTGGATAAATATTCCGTCTCCGACTTTCTTAGATCGGTCCCAGCCAATTTTAGGGAAGGTGGTTGTGGTGCAAAATTCACAAAATTTTGTTAACTTTTAAATTAAATTTATTAAATTAATTAGCTTCTGGGCCATTCTCTGACGCCATCAGCCCGCTGTTTGTATAGCCACTGGTCTTCAACGGGGCCAACTCAGGTTTCCGTCCTCGGTGGCAAGGGTAGGTAAAGATTTCGACGGTACGTCGGCGGTAGGCCTAAATTTAATTCTGAGGGTTTTTCCGCTTAATCTTAAGCTAAATCCAAGCTATTTCTGTAGATATTGGAAACTTCTGGCGTACCTTAAATAAGAACAACACCATAACTGCATCAGCCGTCGCATATCCGGAGAAAAACGTGGGTACGCATAGGCCCCATTCATGCGGCACCAAGCCTGCAAAAACGGAGATGTTACGAGGTTTATTTTCCAAAACAGCTCATTCCCCCACCTGTGGTCCCTCCAACCAAAATCACAGCTGCCGGTGCGTACTCGAAAAATACGGGTGATACCGCCTTAACAAATTTTATAAAATGATCCAAGTTCTTAGAACCTGAGCCATCAGCAGTAGCAACAGCTCGAACTGCAGCTTTTGCATAGTCGTACTCAAGACTGAGCTTTTCACGTGGTAGTATCTTAACAGATTGAATCCAGGGTATCTGAAACAGTACAATTTGATTCCGGTAGTACTAGCAAGTCCATAGAACGCCGCGAAAGCCAGCATTGCTCCAAAAGTTCCGATAATGCTAGTCCATTGAATCTGCTCGACTCCTTCGTCGTTGGGGTACTGTAATTAACTGTTGGATAGTGTCCATCTCTCGCATTCTTTCTCTCGCTCTCTCTTTTTCCTTTCCTCTCGCTTTTTCTCCTCTCTCTCTCTCTCTCTCTCTCTCTCTCTCTCTCTCTCTCTCTCTCTCTCTCGCTCACTTACCGAGTAAACCGGGCCGTAGTAGTAAATATTGTCGGTTAGGTTGACCTGCAGATATCTCGCCGCCTCATATTGGGAGAGCTTGGTTCGGATTGGTGTCGGCTGAAAAATCAGCAGGGAATCAGAGGGAGGGAGAAAGAGAGAGTGAGAGAGAGAGAGTGAGAGCGAGTGATAAAGAAAAGTTCGGCCAACCTGCATGGAAATGATGCAAAAAGACTCGAAGAAGAAGGCAAAGAAGAAATGGCAAAAAACGACGGCCAGAATTCCCAATTTACGCCGGAAGACGCCTTCGTATTTCCTAAATCAGAGCGTTGTAACTATCATTATCCACATTCTATTTTCTTGATATTTTCGCCGTTTTTCCCACTTTTCAAAAGCGGACTCCGGGCAGCTCTTGATCTTTACTTTTTCCTTATAGTCTCCCACTCCCACCCAAGAATATGTAGTTCACCGGTGGATTAACGGGAAGTAAATACGAGACAAATCAGTAAGTAGAGCAGCTACAATTTTGAAATAAACAATCACTGAAAATTTTTGAAAATTCTCAGACCACCAACGACACGCCGTGGGACCGTATGTCTAGTTCCAGGCGTAATTTGGCCGGTTTTTGGAAAATGTCCGGACTAAATCAAAGCGCAGAAATACGAGACAGCGTAGTGGGTAACTGCAGGCTTACTCTAATTGAGAATGGTAGAAGTTTTGTTACTAAAAAGTTGCCTTTTCTTGTTGAAAGGGATAGTGCCAGAGAGCTTGCGCAATGATTTTCAATGTAAGTCGATCTTTTTCAGTTTTTAAAGGGGCCGAGAAGCGCCAAAGTCAATCCTTTCAGCTGGGCATCGACAACTAAAGACGAAAACAAATGACGCTTGTAAGCCGAATCTCAAGGGAACACGTGGCAGTCTAGACTTTGAATTGACAACGCCACTATTTTGGCGTTTCCCAGCCCCTTTAATAATTTTTAGTAGTATCTACTACAAGAGCAGTAGTATCTACTCTTACTTACCTAGTAATTTTTGTAAATCGATAGAAACAATGGATTCCGAGCAGCGACATCGACTGCCCGAAGCTGTTCACAAAAATCGTCAGCGCTCAGAAGGAAGCCGTCCAAGATTTCACGAATGTACGCGTCACTACGATGAAGCCACGCTCGTCGAGGACGTAGGACTAAAAGGAGACGTCTGCTTAGGCTTAGGCCTGGGTTAAGGCTTATGAATAAGCTTCGCTTGGGATTACGTTTAGGCTAAGGCTAAGGCCGAGGCGTAGGTTTGCGCTTAGGCCAAGCTCACCGGATCAACAATTCTCAACACAACAGCGTAATAAATATTGTATGCGGCAATAAACTTTAGCATCCGCTTGTAGCCCTTGACTTGGACCTGTTTTTCCGTGACGATCACATAGAGGAGAAATATGTTTAAGGCAACCCCAAGTCCGGCCACTGCATTAAAGGCATAGCCAAGCCGCCACGACCCTCTTACTTCGCAAAAGCATTCACTGTCGCAGAACATCTGGAAAGGGTTCAAAAAATGCGGAATAAAGTAAGGAAGTATAAAATTGATGAAAGTGGCTTTCAATTTGCCGGAAACGTGATACGACTAAACTGAAAACATACAAATAAAAATATAATGGATAACTTCCACTAGTTCTAAATTTTTTGGCAGGGTGCTACTAATTTGGGCCAAAAATTGCTACAGTAATCAGACGCAAAAACTGTAGTAAATTTACGTGCATGGTTGGATTTTTCCTGCTTGATTTCACTTCATGACAAACTGTCTGGCAAATATGCAAATGCCGCGTCAATATACGGTAGAAAAAGAGAACTGTGGACTGGTAAGTCGGCTTTTTTTTGGCTGTTGGGGTTCGGCAAACCAACGCAGATTGGAACGCGACACGCGACGCAAGAGTGAGTATTTTCGACAATAATGCCACGACAAACAGTGAAAAAATGAAAACCCATACCACACCCCCACAAGGGAAATTTATACCTATTTGTAGTATCGTACACTCATTCATAGGGATTTCCTGGAAAACCCCTTTTCAACATTAGTTTACATCATAAAATCCCTACGGGAAGCTATGCATCAGAAGTGCAGCTGTTTTGATAGTAGGGAATTATGAGGTACAAGATACGGTACATGATTCCAGGTTGGATGCCCTTTACTGCAACACGCCCCGGGGGAACAGTTTTCGTTACTTGATGTGGGGGGCTGATGTACGATTCTACTGGTTATTGGCTACGGTAGTTCTGCGCAGAACGCGAGAGAGACTGGGAGACGGAGAGAGAGAGAGAGAGAGAGAGAGAGAGAGAGAGAGAGAGAGAGAGAGAGATAGAGCAAGGGAGGGAGGGAGGAGAGTAAGAGAGAGCTAGAGAGAGAGCTAGAGATATAGATGGTGAGAGACAGAGAAAAAGTATATAAAATCCCAACAAAATCGACATAACCTTAAAAAACCTCACATTTGAATTTCATTACCTTTAAGCCAGACAAACTAATGTCACAAATTCCGAGAAGGAGCTGAACTTTCCGCGTTCTGATTATCCCGCGCGAATTGGGCTACGGAAGCGTGAAAATCTTGGGATTGCGGCGGCCAGGGAAAGTGGCCTCTGGCCTTATTTTTGGCGGATAAATACGTTCGGAGACTATACGGACAGTTCAGGTTAGCAAAAATAGAGGAAAGGGTGTTTGAGAGTGAGAGAGCGAGGGAGCGTGAAAAAGAGAGAGAGAGAACAGAGAGAGAAAGGAACTGATCAAAATACATGAGAAAGTTGCGAAAGTAAAAAGTTATTTACATGAGAACTTTGGGGAACTTTTACAGCGGAAAATCTTGAAAAAAAATTAGTTGTGAGCGGAAAATGACCGAAAGGAAAATCAACATGGCTGCCGTCAGACAAATTTTCGCTACGAAATTTGCATCCAACAAAATTTGCATCTCTGTACGCATTTATGAAGGAAATGGGAACTCTTTACAACAACTGCGTCCATCATTTGGTCGCTTCACATCCCAGCAAGGCTTTGGAAAACCTAGAGGTGAATGCAAATTTATGCAAATTCGGCTAGATGATAATTTTTTAGAATGGTGCTCTCCGTTCCGCTACTGGACAAATTCCGCTCCGTCGTCCAGGGGCACGTTCTGGACGACCCGGTGGACCGGCTGAACTACCGTACCGCCGCCCTCGTGCTGTCGTTTTTCGCGATTCTCGTCTCGGCTGAGCAGTAGGTTTTTCTTCGTTGCTCTCTCTCTCTCTCTCGCTCTCTCTGCCTCTCTCTCTTTGGCCCTGTTTCGCTCTCACTCCCGCTCTCTCTCGCTCTCGCTCTCTCTCGCCTAAAAGCCTCTTTTAAAGGTCCTCTGAAGCCCCATTTTTTCCTATAGATTCGCGGGTTCACCTATCAAATGCTGGATGCCGCAAGAGTTCGGCGAGGGCTGGTCCCAGTACGTCCACCAGTACTGCTTCACCTCGAACACGTACTTTGTGCGCAACAACGACACCGACGCGTTGGACTCGGATCATAGGGAGCAGGTACACCCTCTCTCGCGCTCGCTCTCTCTCTCTCTCTCTCTCTCTCTCTCTCTCTATCTCGCTCACTCTCGCTCTGTCTCGATGTCTCTCTTTCCAGATCCCCCACATCGCCTACTACCAATGGGTGCCATTCATGTTGGCCGTCCAGGCCCTGTGCTTCTACCTGCCGAACTGGCTCTGGACGGCGTACGCGTCTGGGTTCAGTACTTTCTATGTCAATTGGTGTGTAACGTACTCGATCAGGCATCGACTTGGCGAACTGCGTCGAGGGGGCGCTCAAGGCGAAGACGCTCACCGGGGAGGCTAGGCAAAAGGAGGTGAGGAGCGGGGCTTTAGAGAAATGCGTTTTTTCGTCCAGATCGAGCTCGTCGCCATCACCGTCTCCGAGGGGCTCGGCCTGGGCGAGTCGAGGAACAGCCGCTATTTCCGGTTCCGGTAACTTGGATCACACGCCTGAAGACCGGTCTTTTTAGCCGCGACTACCTGTCGAACACGCTGACGTGGCTGTACATCGTCATGAAGTGCCTGTACGTCGTCAACATTGTCGCCCAGCTGTGCCTTCTCAATCGCTTCCTCGGCACGCAACACCATCTGTTTTGGGGCTTCAATGTGGGTGGACGAGAGAAAAGGAGAGAGAGAGAGAGAGAGAGAGAGAGAGAGAGAGAGATAGAGAGAGCGAGAAAGAGAGAGCTAGAAAACGAGAGAGGGAGAGAGTGAGAGACAGAAACAGAGAGAGAGAGAGAGAGAGAGAGAGAGAGAGAGAGAGAGAGAGCGAGAAACCTTGCAAATTCGCCCGTTTCCAGGTATTCCGCGCCCTCCTTCAAGGCATGGAATGGGACCGCACCGGCCTGTTCCCACGCGTCACGTTCTGCGACCTGCGTGTCCACCAATCCCACGGCGCTCCCATGACGTACACGGTGCAATGTGTGTTGCCCCTCAACATGCTCAACGAGAAGCTGTTTGTGCTGATGTGGGCCATGCTCGCCCTCCTGCTCCCCATCACCACCCTCAACGCCATCTACGCCCTCGTCAAAGCGGCGCTCCCGCGGAATGGGACTGTCAATAAGTGTGTTAACGGGGGGTGTGCTTGTTCTAGAAACGCCAATCAAGATAACAAAAAGTGCATTACTATTGCCCTTAGCAAAAATGTAGCCATTTTTGAGTGGAAAAACTAGCTAAAAGCACCGCGAAAATTCTGGAAATGTTGTCGAAAATGGCCATTTTTGATCGAAAAATCGTTTTTTTTTATTTTCGAATAAAATATGTACAGTTTTTACGTTTAAAAATAGGTGTTTAGGAACACTGAACAAAATAAAACATTATTTATATCACAAAAAGCATCTCGAGGAATTTGTCCAAAATTCTTCGACTTGCTTTTCCAGATGGCTCAAGCACGGGCCAGTGTACGAGCTGGGGCAGGTGCGCCGCTTCGCCAGCGAAGGTTTGCAGGGCGGTTGGTTTTTTTTAGGATTTTCTGAACATAAAAACCCAAAAAAATAAAAAGTAAGGCCATTGTCTTGGTTTTAAGCTTGTCTAGGAGTCCATAAAAAGTTTGATGTTCCAGACGGGATGCTGGTGCTCGGCTTCGTCGAGAACCACGCTGGGCTCGGCGTCACGCGCGAGGTGACAGGGAAATTGTGGGTTTATTGATTTTTTGCGAGGCTGAGCAAGCTAGCAGAGGTCATGGAGTAAAAAGTCGTTAAAATTGTTCTGTTTCAATTTTATCTCGTACTTTTGCATTATCGGGGGCTGTTTCAGGTTCAGGGAATTTTTATGTGTTCAGAAATTGCTGGTAACGTAATAGTAAGTATTTTCATAATGTTTTTAATAAGGAAAAATTATCTTAAAAACATTCAAAAAATTTAAATGTGTTTGTTCGAAAATCGGCCGTTTTCGCCAAAAAATCGATCCTTTTGGATTTTTTTGCTAAAAATTTGTGGTCGTTTTTCCCTAATGTTTCCCCCGATAATCCCACAGAACCTGTTATTTCTCCAGGATGGCCGAATTCTCTGCCGCCATCCAGCAGGGCACCGCCGAGATGACGCCCCTCCTCCCCGACGTGGTCAAAGATCCGCTCCCCGCCCGCGTGCCGCCGCGACGCCAACGAGTGCTGGCCAACTAGCAGAACAACGACACCACCACGACGACGACCACGACACACTACAAAGTACAAGAATCCACAACGCCCCCCGACCCCATGGTTTCGATTTTTCCGCATTTCCCTTTTCCACTTGCGCAATTCCCTCTCTCCGAATGGTATTTGCATGTCAGTGACTCGCTTTCGACTAGTCCAACTACTGTATTCTACCTCTCTTTTGTCTTGTAATTCCTTTTTCTTGACTGGCACGATCGATGGATAAAGTATCTGAACGGAATTTTGGGTTTTTGGAATCGGATAACACGAATCTATAACCTAAAAATTGCAGGATTCGATATTTCAGGAAAACGGTTCTAGGGTGTCACATTTTGATTTTTCCTATTGATGCATAATGTATTTTTATAGTTATTTTGGTACTGGACTGTTAGCGGGGGAAGGCGATTTTTAGCAGGGCGAAACGCATCTCATTTTCCGCCTTTTAGCGGGTGACGGCCTGTTCGTCTAAATCCGTTTCGCCTAAACCCGTTTCGCCTAAACCCATATCGCCTAAAACCCGTTTAGCCTAAACCCGTTTCGCCTAAAGCCCATTTCGCCTAAACCCCATTTCGCCTAAAGCCCATATCGCCTAAAACCCGTTTCGCCTAAATCCCATTTCGCCTAAATTATTGACCGTTTGCACTGCTGCATTTTGTCCAAAAAAATCACCATTTTTCGAAATACTTGTAAGTGTTGTAGGATTTTCTAAACATAATTTTGCAAATTCCTTGTCAAAAACCACGTTATGAAGCCAATTACATAGCTTTTAATGGAGAATTTCAAGGAGTCTCTTTAAAATCTTACGAAACTATTATAAAGTTTAGAAAATCGCCGACTTTTGGTCAATAATTTATATATGAAAATGACCAAAATTTAGGCGAAATGGGCTTAGGCGAAACGGGGTTATGGGCGATAGACAGGCGAAATGGATTTAGGCGAAGGGCTTTAGGCGAATCGGGTTTTAGTCGAAACGGGTTTTAGGCGATATGGGTTTAGGCGAAACGGGTTTAGGCGAAACGGATCTAGGCGAAGTGACCGGAATTCCCTTTTAGCGGGGGCGAAATTTTTATGCCCAATACGTCGCGAAAATCTAAGTTTATTTTTAGAGTTTTTTAAATAAGTTTTAATGACTAGGAAGTCATAAAGATTATCTCGATAGGCAAGCGATAATTTTATTGGCGTGATAATAATCAGTTGTCGTTGCAGCGATCCTCCCAGCAGGTGCAAATCTCGAAGTTCGCTAAATATCATACGAGCGGGCTCCATTTCATCAAAATGTGCGACCGACCTCCTTTCTGGTCGCTGAACGACATGCAGCCCGGATGCATCCTCACCCACCTAGCCATGTCACCCTCCTCTGCACAACCCCGAGCCGTGGCGTTGATCGCTGAATTTTCAGCTATGAAATTGAAAAAAAAATGAGTGACCAATGACGTAACCAACTTGGTTAAGACGAAATAAAAAACCCGAAACGAGCATGAAAATTCAGAAACCCACCTCCCAGTTGTATCTTTGTGGTGACGCAGATTTTCCCAGCGCATGTCGCGGTTTCGGAACCGGGCTATGTTTTTGATAAGAAAAAGAATAAATCGGTGGAATCAAAAGTTGTAGCCCGGAAAATAAGCAAAAGAATAAATAAGCAAAAATGATAGATCGGTGCTCACTTACCCTGCCAAAAAAAAGACCGAAACCTCGAAAAATTCCAAAACACTCACGTTTTTGCAGTCTTTTCTAAAAAAAAATGTTGTGAGCTTTGGATGCTGCTATTTTCCAAACAAAAACAAACTATAAAAAACTGAAAACGAACGGTATTGGACTTACCCCGCAAACATTGGTGCCCATTGGCAGGCGTAGCAACGACGGGTGTCGGCTTCAAAATAGTCTAATTATTTTAACGCCGATGTGGCAGGTATTGATGTAATCCGTCTGATGCGTACTTTTGAATGTTTTGGAGCTGTCGATATTTTCTACCGGTTTTAAGAGTCTATGTATCTTTACTGCTATCTTAGGCTTCTTTTCAACGTTTTTACCATCATCCGCAAAAACAAGCGCAAGGCCCAAGAATAAGAAAAGTAAGCCAAATACAGACATTCTTTGAAAGTTTCTTAAGAAGTGAACGATTTTCACCGTCCGACTTGTGGGTCGGCTTTTTCAATTCTGCCTTGAATCCGGAAGTGCTTTTTAAAAATCGGCGTGATATCGGCTAGACCGGGCAAGTTCTGCGTGTTCGTTTCCGAATTTTAAAAAGTAAACGAGCTAAAATTTATTTTTGCCACTATTTTAAATGTTTACCAGGGTTGAAAAGCCGCTTCGCGACTTTTCAACCCTGGCCCCGTCTCATCGCAAGTTGTTATTCATTTTGCATAATTGTGCCCGAATTGCGAAGACAAAAAAATGAAAAACACTTCCTCCATCCCTTTATATAAGCTACTGCAACTTCCGGCGGATGCTAATTGTTTCCTAACAAAGAGGGCGCCCGAAATTTTTAGAAAAACTGAAAATTAATGTTTAAAACAGTTGATTTTGTGAAATCTGATAATCGTGCAGTCATCCCAGAACCATTACGCACCTAATACCTTATACGTACGTACCAATCGTAATAATACGTACCTTAAATTTCATCCCCTATCGAGATATCCTCCGGACATGGTGACGGAAGTTGCATGCAAAGTGGCACGCACACACACACACACACACACACAGACACTACTTTTTTATATATAGTAGGATGTGTTGGAATCAGCAAACTTTGATGTCCGATA
>CATQJA010001135.1:0-29890 GCA_958295435.1 Mesorhabditis spiculigera | reverse complement strand
TTTTCGAATCTCGAATTTTTGGAATCTCTGAATATGCCTATGCTGGATTTGCCGCTGCGTAGGCATACAATTTCCGGAACCTTTAATGCTGATTTAAACCATGGAAATTTCGAGATTCTAAAGATTCGAGATCATCTAAATTCGAGATTCTGAGTACCAGATCTAGATTTTCTGAGATTCTGATTTTCGAGATTTTGTCAGATTCCCATCCTTTAGGACTAATTTATCACACCTTCCTAGGTATATTAATGCTGTGCTGGCCGGGTTCTAGGCACCCAATGTTTTGAGAAATTTAACGAAGATCATTTTTAGGGCACTTTCTGCATCTACGCCTGCAACATGTCCCGATTCCAACAATTCTACCATACGTTTAAAAATGGATACTCGGGACTGCTCCAAAGGCCTCGGCCTGGGGTTGAACTCCGTATCCACTGTGTCGAAGGGGGGTGAGTAATGGACGAATGGATGCCTGTGAATTTTGGCAGCGTACACGTTTTATGCCCGTTTTAGCATCCCCGACTTTCTAAAAAGCCACCGGCCGTGAGGCTTCACGAAATAATTTTCCCCTCCTCTCGTCACGAGGGCGATTCACCTTTGAGGAATTCTAATCTGGAAGATGGTCGTCATTTTGCACGCCTGGACGTATGTTTTTAAACTGTTTCCTGTCGTTAAATCATTACCTATTTGACCTTTTTAAAATGCTATTGAATGGTGCTGATATTAATAAATTCACCAAAAAATGCCATCTAACCTGAAAGCTATTTCCTGATTTTTCTCTGGGATTTGATTTATTGGCCTGACGGATGACAGCCGCAACACGATACATGCGCCGCCGGCAGCACAGTAGTTGTGGATGCTGTCGAAGAAGGTAGCTTTTAGGCTGAAGTCGCTATGAAAATGCCGACAAGCAAAAAGATTCAAAAAGAAAATGCCGACAGCCGAGTATCGGTTCCGGAATAGCTGGAAATTGAAAAGGAGCTATCGTTATTGAACGGTAACGACTCAGGAGTCTCCTTTTGATGTCTGGTTTTTTTTGTTGTTGTCGGCATTTCCATGTCTGTATTTTGCTTGTCGGCATTATGATCAAGTATACCTAGAATAACCAGAATTTTTTGCAAATTTTTTTCCAGACAAAAATGTGCTTATTTTTAGCTTCTTCGTCAAAATCAAACGGAAAACGAGGCGATCCAAAAGATGCAAGCCCTGATGCATGTCCATCGTTGGTTTGAGGTATATCTCAACATACCAGCGAATACCATTTTCTAACTTAAGAAAAGCAGCTTGAATTAAATAAATCCTACTATATATCAACTATAATAATTTTGCTGTGGTGTCCGTCCGTCTGTCCGTCTGTCTGAAGCCAACTATAACTCGAAGGGGAAAGGAGCTAGAGCTTCGCTCTCTTCGAATTCGGATAGAGCGCGGTCAGAAACCCCTTAAATGATCAAAAAATTATGAAAAAGTTTTTGTTTAAATAAAAATAATTAACTTTGAAAGTGGCGCCTTAATAAAACGAGTGGGGCCCTCTCCCCGGGGGCCACGCCCCCTTTCACTTCGGCGCTCTTCCCCAAAGGCCCTTCCCGCGCCCAGATGCCTTTTGAGTTACTTTAATACTTTTAGTATGTTTAATGATGTTAATTTGTTATTTAGGTCATTTGAAGTGTCCAGGAAGGAAGCTATGTAGTTTTTGTTTGGGGGTTCTAACCCCCGGAAGGGATTGGTGTTTTGGCAAGGGATTTCGGCTATGGGGGTATCTGAAGCCATCAGGAAGGTATTTAGGTAGTTTTTGAAGGGGATTTCGGCTATGGGGATATCTGAAGCCACCAGGAAGGTATCGAAGTCGGTTTTTAAGGGGGATTTCGGCTATGGGGGGTATCTGAAGCCATCAGGAAGGTATTGAAGTCGTTTTTTAAGGGGATTTCGGCTATGGGGCGTATCTGAAGCCATCAGGAAGGTAGCGAAGTGGTTTTTTAAGGAATTTTTGGTTAGGGGAGGTACCTAAGTTATTGAAGTTGTTTTTAAGGGGTTTCGGCTATGGGGGGGGGAGGTGTCTGAAGCGATGAGGAAGACATTTAAGTAGTTAATGTATGTAGTTAGTTAGTCAGGTAGTTTATGGTAGTTAGTATGGGTAGGTAGTTTAACTTTTTGCCGGGGGTTGGCTAGAGAAGGTTCTGAAGGTGGGCGTGGGTATTGATTAAGGTAGAGGTGTAGGGTGGTGGCGTAAAACATGGAGGGTAGCCCGAAGACCAGCCGATTGCAGTCGCGAAGCGGCTGTAATCGGCTGGTAAAGAAATAGTGTCTGTGTGTGTGCATTTGCATGCAACTTCCGTGAGGTTGTCTTCCATCTACGGCCTCAGGGGAAAGTTTACAGGGTACGTATGATACATCATTAGGTGCGTAATCGAGCCGAGATGAGTGCAAACACATCAAAGTTTGGAAAAATTACTGTTTTTCGCTATTAAAATTGAGTTTTTTGTAAAGATATCGAAAAACGTCTTTGTTAGGAGGCAATTTGCATGCGCCGGAAGTGGGGAAAGCCTATATAAGGGGCCAGAGGCGGCTGCTCATTTTTTGCAATCGCTTCGGGAAGAAATATGCACATTTTTGACTATGATGTGCGTTAGACAGACCAGGGTTGAAAAGCCGCGAAGCGGTTTTTCAACCCTGGTTACCCTAGAAATATGCTCATCAGTCGTGCCTCTTCGGGGCCAAGTGCTTGTGATGGGCGGAGTACAAGCCGGCATCCACGGAAGGTTGATCGGAGACTTTTGCTTTGCTCGGATTTAGAGTTTGCGTAAATTTTTTAATTTTCACAGTTATATAATTGTATAAATTGTTTGGTGCCTCCAGTTATTATTTGACGAATTCATTAAGTCAATCGTTTCAAGTGAATTTTATTTTTAGTGACTTGATAATTTTTCTTTACCTGCAAACCTCGGCTTAATTTGCATTTAATCGATTTTCCTCTAATTTATTTCTCTCAATCAATTGCATTTAATCACTTTTTTTTAATAAATGTTTACAGCGCGAACATTTACGCCGAACCCTACAGTATTTTTGCACAATTTAACTAAATTTCAAGGTATTTGAACAATATCTATCAAATGTTGTCGAAATTTTGAAACTACAACCTTATCTGGGTTTCCATTTTCAATATATTCGAAACCGCCTATTCAATAATATGAATAAAGTATACAAGAATAATTCTGGGGTACTCAAAGTGTACCCCGATCTTCACCAGCCACGTACTTGTCATATTTCTTGCTTTTTGGCCCTCGCGTGGTGTTATTAGAAGAGAGAGAGAGATAGAAAGAGAGAGAGAGAGAGAGAGAGAGAGAGAGAGAGGGGAGAGAGAGAGAGGGAGGGGGAGAGAGAGAGGCGAGAGGTAGGGAGAATTCTGGTACACCTGTGGTGACCGGATAATCCTGCAGGATTTCGCCCATCCCCGAGGTACCTTCCATTAGGGCCAAAACCCCGAAGATTAGCCCTAAGGAGCTTTACATTTTTAAGGCAAATGGAAAAATTAATTTTGCCGGATTGGCCCGGGATGCCGCGATTTGATGCCCGATGTGGGGCACGTGATTTCGGTTCCCCATAGTCTGTGGCGGCTAAACCACCCTGGGTGCACTTTTAGAAAATTACACGTTTTCCGGTCACACCGGCATTCCGGTCAGTTATCGTGTACCTACTTGTTTAACGTTCGTTTTTTTCATAGTTCATGAAAGCTAACTCGAAATTAAAACGCCATTTTTGTGATCTAACCGGTTTCACAGTTTGAAATTCACAAATTCCAAAACCGGGTGCTTTGGCATTATCGGGAGGGGGGTGGCAATTTTTGGATGATTTCTTCTATTATAAATCGTGGAATTTTGCTGAATCGTTTTTGCCACTCCTAAACGCCAAAACTTTGTTTTTAAAAAACACAAAAATCGTTCAAGATTTTTTTTAAATGTTTTGGCCGTTTTTCAACGCGAAAGATCCACAAGAAATTTTTGGTCGTGTATTGCCGGCGCCTTTAAAGGGGGCGAAAAGCAAGGAATCGACCGCTTTCCTCGGCTAGCTATCCACAGCTACATGTCAAGCCAAATTACGCGTGCCGGGAGATTTTTTCGACGTTTTTGGGGCATCAACAAGGCTGCATTTGAATGTGATTTTGCATCAAGTAGAGCTGTCGGGTTCTAGCCAAAAATGGTATGCATTCGCGTCTCTAACCCCTGAAAAGAAGCGAGTTTTGAAAGCGTACCCCGGCCTTGGCCGAGAATTTTACATTTTAGAAACTTTAGTAGTGATACCTGTACTCTTGGGTGGTGCTAGGACAGCTGGTACTAGCTGCAGGTGGTCTCGGAGCTAATCTCGACGCGAGTACCAAATTACCCCCTTATTTGCATCGGGTCGGCGTCCGGTCACTACCCCGAAAAGTCGCTACCCCGAAAGTCACTACCCCGAAAAGTCACTACCCCGAAATCGTTTACCCCGAAAAATGACGGCATTGTTTTTCCCGGAAAAATCCAGTCTTCATGCTGATTTCCAATGAAAATCATGCAAATTATTTCGGGGTAGTGACTTTCGGGGTAGTGAATTTACCCCCATCAGGTAGCTTCCTGACTCACTCCTCACCCCTCTAGAAACGCCAGATCGTGTTCCGTTTCTGACCTAAAAACGTATCATTTTTGCCCGGTTTTTTTTTAATTAGTGGGCGTCACCAGTTACCGTGATGGAAGCCTCACTTTTATTTCTTTTTTAATTAATTACTGAGATTTTGCTTTTTTTTGTTTTTGTGATAATGTTTTTCCAAAAAAATTATTTGCTCCGATTGTTTTCTAGGAGCCGGGAAGATTAATTCGTTATAATACGTATTTTAATACAGTCTTTACTCCAGTTTAAATTTTGTTCAGCCGCGAAATAATCCAGCAAATTTGAAGAATTTTGAAAGTTGGCAGTTCTGGTCGAAAATTGCGTCTTTTTTTATCGAAATTCAATATTTTTCCATTTTTTTTGTAAAAATCTATATGGTTTTTACGCTTAAAAATAGTAAAAAATGGCTTCCTTCCTTTCTTTCAAACTTCCTACATTAATATTATTACTATTAGAAACAGTAGATGCTTAAAAAAATTACGTTTGTCCTCCTCCCCCGATCCTGAGAAGAACCGGATTTTCAATGTGCTTTTTTGCTTTTATGAATTCCGTTAATTCTTAAAAAATTCAGATGGAGCCCGACGCCGAGGTAGTCGAGGTGCCAGAAGCAGAACTGCTATGTTTGGTTTGCGGAGCTGGCGGCGCAAGGCCCTACTACGGTTCAATGGCTTGCGGTATTTTTCTTGGTTTTTATCTACCGCTAGTTTGCCTTCAACGGCCCTTTAAACCTATATATCTAGAGTACCAGATACAAAAATATACATTTCTAGTCCCTGCAAGCTCTTCTTCCTTCGCGTCGCCACCAAGAAGAAGACATACAGATGTGATGTGGGCGGGGCTTGTGTTTACCGTAAGATTTCAAGGCAGCTACGGTAATTCTAGAACTTTTTTAGCTCGAGATCGATGCCCGGCTTGTCGGTATGAAAAATGCCTGAAAGCTGGACTGGTGCCGGAAAGTGGGTTTTTTTATTAAGACGCCGAAAATCACTAAGATCTTGATGACAAACACGACCTGACTAGCTTTCAGGCATCACAAATTAAATCCAAAACACAATTGAGAACTAATCTTCAAAAATATGCACGAAAACACGCAAAGCCGAGCCGAAAACCATTAGGAAAAGAAACCAAAGATAAGAGAGGGTGAACGAGAGTGAGAGAGAGCGAGTGAGAAAATGAGTGCGAGAGAGATAGGGATAAAGAGCGACAGCGAGAGAGAGATAGCGAGAGGAAAGAGAGAGAGAGAGAGAGAGAGAGAGAGAGAGAGAGAGAGAGCAAGATTGTTGAGAGAGAGAAAGGGAGAGAGAGAGCGAGAGAGCGAGATATGAGAAAAAGTGAGAGAGAGCAAGAGAAAATCCCTTGCTTTTCAGAAGCGGGACGTCGCGAGGGCTGCTTGCGTCGTCACAAGGAAGGAACGCTAGTTGCCCTCGATATTCCACCGCCATCTTCACCGGGACTACCATCACTAACGGCAGTACGTTATTTACGTCATTACGTGACGTTAATTAGCCCATAATATATCTAGAATTTGAACCGGAACTTTCAAACGTTCAATCCGGAATCAGAAAAGTCGGAAATCAAAGGAGTTACGAGAGACTGATTTTAGGAAGCTGCCCTTTCTGCCATTTCCTTCCCATCGACGTTCATGAAACCGGTGGCTCAGGCGGAGTTGGGCTTGGAGATCGGAAGGCTGATGCGAGTAGAAGAGTAAGTTTTGATCCCAGTGGGACAGAGAGAGAGCGAGAGAGAGCGAGGGGGAGGGAAAGAGAGATATCGTGAGAAAGAGGGACAGCGAGGGAGAGCGAAAAGAGAGAGAGAGAGAGAGAGAGAGAGAGAGAGAGAGGAGAGAGAGAGAGAGAGAGATAGAACGAGATATTTTTTTTCTAGACTCTGCTCCGCCGATCATCCCTGGAACCCATTCTGCTACGACTTCTACTTTGATTTCACGATCACGATCGATGACTGCTTCCGGAATCCAGAAAAATTGTGTCCGCGAGTCCCAGTACGTTTTCGTACATATCTACAGGGGGTCTCTCATTTTGTTTTTTTAGCTCGGTCCTGAGCGCCTCCAATGACTTCGATCCGTCCTCCGACCAGATGGGCGGGAGATGTTGGGCTCGGTGGCTAGTGTACTGCGTCGACTTCTTCAGGGAGACGGCCGAAATTTGGGAACTCGAGCCGAAGGACAGGGTAAAAAAGCTTAGAAACTTTTAAAAACTGAGAAACTACTTAAAAACTCCTTACCTGAAAATTATCTTTCCGCAAGGAATTACTGCTAGCCTGCCCAGACGACAGAATTTTTAAAATTTACAATTTTTAGAAGACTTCTCCAACAAGTGTCGCTTGAAAAAGTCAAACTAGCAGAGATCATTACGGAAAAAGAGCTGCAAAAGGCTTAACTTTGTTAAACAGGCCAGACTAGCATTGTTTCTTGGGGAAGGCTACCTTAGCGCACATTTCAAGGCACAGAGTAGGGCAAGCTAGCAAACATCCTTTGCGGAAATTCTCCTCTGTAACCAGTTGACCTTCTAGAACATGTTCATCATGCACGTCAGCGGCCTTGTCATCGCTATCCAGCAATTCTACTCCACATTCCGCTCCGGAACCGAGGGGGCTGCTCGTCGGGATGGGGCTGCACTTTGACCCTAGCGAGTGGGAAGTGGAAGAGGGGTACGGTAGCGTATACTCTTCACGCATAATCATACCGTTAAACCGTAAAAACTATACTTTAAGGATCCCGGCCTTCCTGAAAAAGACGAGCATCCAGCTGCATACCGACATTTTCCCCACTCTTCGGGCCGCCCGCTTCACCCATGAAGAATTTTTGATCTGGAAGATGATGGCTATTTTTTCGCCTGCTCGTAAGTTAGTTTAGATGATTTTGCATCTAATTAATGATTTACAAATTGCCAATCATAAGCGTTTGACAGGGGCTATAAAAATCGATATTTTGCAGCAATTGGACTCACGGAAAACGGAAGTAATGTGATTCGCCGAGCACGAAACAAATATCAGAGCATGTTGGTGCAGGTAAGGTTTATGCGTTTTTCGGCAGCGTTGGATTTTTGTATTTTTTGGCAACATATTCTCTAATCCGATTTATCGAATTATCGATTTTTAGCTAATTCGCCAAAACTGCACCGAGGGCGAAGCCATCACCAAGATGTAGCACTAATGAAAGTGCACCGGTGGTTTGAGGTCAGTTTTTCATCGACTTGCCGAAAAACATCGCTGTTCGTTTTAAAGATTTTGTGATTTTTTTAAATCGATATAACTAAACTCGAAAAATTCTTAGTGCTGAAGATTCAGAAATTTTTACTTAAATTTCACGAGTTTAAATCGCGTTCAAAATAAGAATTTTTCATTCATATTTTTGAGCGCAACGCCAACCAAGCCGCAATGCTGGCCACAAAAACCTTCGTGATGGGCGGCTATGAAGTGGGCATTGCCGGGAAACTTGTCGGCGACGTCGCCTTTGCAAGGGCTTGATAAACAAATATCTGCATGAATTTATTAAAATTTGTATAAAGATTATTGCCATCAAATCTCTACTGCAACAAATAAACTTTGTATCGCTTTAGATAACGAAGAATCCTCAAGGGATCGAATTTAATTTGCTGTGGCCTTTCAATTTCGTATTTTCGTAAATTTCCCTTTCAAAAAAAGCCTTGTGTTTTGGCCCGGAAGTTACCAATTCGCACGTCTTCAGCACGTTTTTTGGAAAATCCTTTCCCACGTGTTATTCCTGCAAAAAGTACGGATCTCCGACCTAGACAGGCTGCCGGTTTTCCGCGTTACACCTGATGACACTTATGGTTTTTTTTTTCACTTTCAATATGTTGTGATATTTTGTGAAATCTTGGAGCAAAAACAATTTTTACTATTTTGCGAGTGATTTTTGATATGGCAGTATCATTCTAAATTTTTCTGGAAAGTCGAAAAAGAACAAATTCTGCTTTCAAAAGTCCAAAAATCTTAAAGAACTTGCTAGAACCTATTTTTTTTGCTAGAATTAATCTTCTGAAAATTTGCTCAAAAACAACCACGGTCGTTTTGAGGTCCAAGTAAACGTGGATCAAAAAAGCGAGAGAGATAGAGAGATATATAGAGAGAGCGAGAGAGCGAGAGAGGCAGAGAGCTAGGGTACGAGAGAGCGAGAAGAGAAAGAGAGAGAGAGCGAGAGAGCGCGGGAGAGCTAGAGAGCTGTCAAATCACGTCCACAAGTACGTTTTCGGGCTGTTTTCGCACAACACTAATACAACCTAGTTTCGCGTCGCTAACGTGCAATTTAGCTGGCAGATTTTCGGTTCACCCGGCTGTCGATCTCGTCCGCTTCTGCGGGGCGTTACCCATTAATTAGCGGCCCCGGCGGCTAAAAGGTGTGTCCAGGGGCGTAGGTCGTAGTTGGATTAATTGGTATTTATGGACCTTACCTAGCTATAGAGCGCGTTTCAGCTCCTTGGAGAAATCCGGGTACATTTCAAGGGTCTTTTGTTTCTCTCTCTCGGTCTCTCGCTCTCACTCTCTCGCTCTCTCTCTCTCTCGCTCTCGCTTGCTCTCGCTCTCTCTCGCTCTCTCTCTCTCTCTCTCTCGCTCTCTATCTTTTCTATTTCCTAAAAATTCCGTACCATTCCGGGCGCATTTTTGAGTTTTTAATGTTAAGCTTCCGGGTGGGATTTCCGGTCTGACTAATTCCAGATCCCACGTCTCTCTAGGGGGCTCCCGCGCCTAGAAAATTGCCGAGAATTCCGAATCACCTGTCTTGGTCGGTAGTCTCATGATTTTTTCGTAAAGCCAAAGCGGATTGGCGTTTTTCAGTGATGATCGTGGGCATCAAAAACTGTTTTTTTGAAGATGGGAAGCCATGCAAAATTATGAATTATTTTGGCCAACAATCAACTATTTTTCTTTAAATCATGTTTTTCTTATCATGCTCAATTTTTCATCAAAATTCGGTGTACCTAAGTGTACTGTAGGGACGCGTGAAAAAGTGTAAAAACGTCATAGACTTGCTTTTTCCGCTTTTCCCCAATCCCCGGCTAACAGGCCGGTGAGCAGAACGCTTGAAAAGTTTCAATTTTGAGCCTCGGCTGCAAAAAAATTGGTCCCTTTTGCATAGTACTTTTTTATAGGGCTTTGGATTACTTTTATGAGTTTTCTTTCCTTTGAAGACCAATTAACTTATAGGTTTAGATTTACTAGGTTTATTTGTTTTAGATGAATCAGCAAGGCGCCGGGCCGTCAAGCCAAGTTCTACAATGTTTGGTATGCGGCTCGAGGCCAGCGAGGAGGTATTATGGTTCTATAGCCTGCAAGTGAGTTTCAGCTACATTAGTAATGATTTTTCATATAGCTAAAATTATAATTTATTTATTTAGTCCCTGTAAAACGTTCTTCCTTCGAGTCGCCACCCAGATTGCCTTATACTTGTGTGAGATGCAAGGGGAGCTGTGTATACCAGCAGAATACCTTATGAAAAGCTTATTTGAATAGGTAAAAAAAGAAAACCGATTCAGGGCGATGCTGTAGCTATTTAAAAAATCTGGGTCACTCATAAAATACCTTTCCAGCCCGCGAGCGATGCACGGCCTGCCGATATCAAAAGTGTCTGGAGGTCGGGCTGATGCCGGAAAGTAAGTGGATTACTTTAGTTCTATTAAAGCTGTTAAAGTCTCACATCTCCTGAAAAATTATTCTGTTATAATCGATTACGCTATCATTTACACATTTGAGAAGCGGGTCGCCGCGAAGGATGCATGAGGAGGATTCAGGAAGGCACTTTTTCCCAGCCCGCTCCGCCAACTTCGCCGGGACTGCCGTGTCTGATTGAGGTAAAAAAGGAAATTTCATGATTCATAAAGCGGTGTATTATAAATTGATCAAATTAATAAAAAAACTGAGAGAAAACAAAAAAGTGCTCAAGTCGTTATAAAAGCACGGTGAACTTTTAAAGCGTATAAAACTTTTGGGACGGCTTCAATCTTTTTTAAAGTAAAATTTCTTCTAAAATGTATTCATGTTATTTCATGTCTTGAATTCTTATATTTTCTTCAGGAAGTCCGCCGAGTCCAATCCATCGCCTACCCGGCGCCTTTTATGCCACCCGCTTCAGAGATCGAGAACACCATCAGATGAGATTGGGCGATTGGCCCGACTAGAAGACCCACGTAGCCGACTCACCCTGGGTCAGCTTGCAGCATCAATTTGACTTCAACTTGTCCGTCTCGATTGAGGATATCTTGAGAAATCCACAGTTGATTTGTCAACGGGTTCCGGTAAGTTTTTGTAAGATTTTGAAGATTTCTAACAAAACGCGTCAAATTTTATACCAGCTTTTCTTCTATTTTGCGTCCAAGGCCCAATTTTACCTTTTTTCTCTTGGTCAAGCTCTCCGAAGAATTTTCCGAACCCTAATTCATTCCAATTTTTGGCTTTTTCGAAGTTTCCGATTGACATCAAGCGTAAAAATGGCTCTATTATTGAACTCCTTGAAAACGCCGTTCAGCTCGGCCTGTGCGCCTCCAGCGACTTCAACCCGTTCGCCGACCGGATGGGAGCGCGATGTTTTGCCAGGTGTATGGTATATTGTGTGGACTACTACAGGGACTGTCCTGAAATCTGGGAATTGAACCATGCAGATCGGGTATGATTTCAATTGAGTTTCTGCACTTTTCCTTATAAATCTATGAAGTGGTTTTCAGACCCGTTTCTGCCTACATAGCAGTGGTGTCCTGATCCCGATCCAGTTGTTTTATAATTCTTATCGTGCCGGGTATCGAGGACTTCTACAGGGCCTTGGGCTACACTATCATCCAAATGACTGTGTGAATGGAAGGTAAGGAAACAAGGAAAAGGAACTTTAAAGGGACGGGGAGTTCGAGAATCTACCTCTTCCTATGCCCCAGGCCTCGAGAGCTACGCGACACTCCATCGTCCTTGCGCATCGTCTTAGAGCCAAACCAAATTTACGCGTAAATCGAGATCGTCAATAGTCTTGGGATAGTACGCGTCATTGGCGTGTTGCCTAGCTGTCGTTACCCGGGGGACGGCAGGGGTCGATGCCGGCGCTTCGACCTCTAAAACAAGCATTTAGAGCCGGATTCGGTTTATATAACGTTGTCCTTAGATATAGCTCAATATTACAGTATCCCCGACTTCCTGAGATTTACACACGAGCAGCTCCAAGAAGAAATCTTCCCATTAATGCGCCGCGTGAATTTCACCTTTGAAGAATTTCTGGTCTGGAAGAGGATGGTCGTGTTTTCGGGGGGACGTGAGTGACTGATTCTTTACTTTTATAACCCTTTTCTGTTCTTCTTTCTAATTTCATTGTTTTTAAACGTAAATTATACCTTTTTATACTTTAAAGTGCCATTTAGCCATCGGTCTCTCCGACCAGGGAACGGAAACGGTCCGGAATGCCCGGCGAAAGTATGAAACGCTGCTAATGGAGGTACCACTTTTCTACCGTAATAATATTAGAATTTACGCTTTAATTGCTAAATACGTTATATTTTAGCTACTACGCCATAACCAAACTGAAGAAGAGGCCATCGAAAAGATGCACATTTTGATGAGGGTCCACCGGTGGTTTGAGGTAACTTTAAAAAATTTTCTAGCCTCAAAATTTGAAAAAGAATTTTCAATTTCCTAAAGAATCTCTGCTAAAATGCCCTTAACAATTTGATGAGATTTTTTTATTAAAAAAATATTTTTCAGCTCAACGCCAACCAGGGTGCCCTCTTCTTCGCCAAGTGCTTTTTGATGGGCGGCGCAAACGCAGGGTTGGAAGAAAAATTAGTGGGAGACGTATTTTTGGCTAGAGTTTAAATAACTAATGATTGTGTTGTTTAACGCTGTTCACGTCTAAACAACAAAATACACGATAAAAAATTATTTATGAAAATTCTAAGCAAAATTGGATCCCTAAACCGCATGTTTCAGTTCATATTCCTCTTCCGGATCTTTGTCAATTTGCACGCCGATGAGGATCTGAAAAAAAAATTTTACACGACTATTAAAACATCATTAATTTTGTTAATTTGGTAAAATATTTGAAAAATAAAAATAACAAATTTTTCTTTGTTTAAAAGGAAGCAAAAGTGACCTGATAAAGCCATCCTCCGATTAGCGCTCCGAAAAACGGTGCGACCACCGGGATCCAGAAGTAATAATTGCTGTGACTAAAAAACGAGTTTATTTAGCTATCTAAAAGTATAAAAAAAAACGAAATAATTACAGAAAAGCTAACTTTACCTGAAAGCCTCCATTCCAAAGAGCAAAAAAGCAAAAATCCTGGGTCCGAGGTCTCGAGCGGGATTTATTGGATAGCCGACGTTCAGGTTGAGGGCACATCCTGAAAATTACCGCAATCGAAATTTTCTCTATAATATACCCACATTAATGAAATTTCTTTAATTGATTTTATTACATTTAACTTACCGATCATGATCAACAAAAAGCCAAAGAATAGTGGTTGCAAGAAGACGGGGACCTGAAGAAAGTAAGGAAAAATCGAAACTGGTGAAGAAAATGTTTCTTGAAAAACTGATGATTACGTTTTTGGTATTGTACTCAATACAAGCTTTCATAAGTTTTTGGAACGGCATTAGAAAAAAAATAGCATTTAGAGTAAGCTTGAGGTTACCTTATTCCTTCTATCCACGCAAGCGCAGATGAAAAATGCGAGTACAGCTGTTCCAGCGACCTGAAAAATATCCGGACGTTAAGCTGAAGTCTAGAAAACTATAAAAATATATATAAAGCCTTAAAATAATCTAGTGTATTTAATTTTCGAGGTCGAACCAACTTACCTGATCAATGAAAGCCGTCGTATGGGAAGCATCGCTAGGCCAAGAGGTGAAGCAGGCAGTCAAATGACCGGGAGAGGGTAGGGCGGCTAGGTACCGTAGGGATCTTTCTAAAAGTTCAACTTGTTCAAATACACTAGAATACGCTATAATACGCTTTCTTAACAATACTATCAAAACGCTAAAAAGGTTAATAAATTAATCCAAATATGAGCAATTGCGGAACGATTTTCCAAGCGTAAATGACTGAATTACGTAGCTGTCTGTCTAAACCTCCCTCACTTACCGTAATATACCCCATACGCCAGGGCAGCTCCTGTAAAGGCACCCCCAAGTTGGGCCATCGAATACGGCAGCACCCAGGAATAAGGCATATTTCCAAGTGTCGCCATGAGGAGTGAGATGGCCGGGTTGAGCTGGCCTCCTAAAATATGGATAAAATACCGTAATCCTAACTAGTCAAAAGGTTTTTAAATACAGTAATCCCGGGCCCGCAACGTCAAAAATTAACTTAAGTATCGGGATTCCGATTCCTACCCGAAGTCTGATAAGTCGCCAAAGCCGACAAGGTCAAGGCAAATCCCCAGCCAATGTTCACATGCAGCCAGCTGCTGAGTTTCCCATCCGACAGGGTGTACTGTAGGCAGATGGCAGAGCCGAGGAACTGGAAAATGGAAATCTTTCGTTTCCTGAATTTCGATAGGTATTTTTAACGATTTTTGTCACGGAATACAGAAACGTTAAGGTATCCTAAGTACTAAAAATGGACGGAGAATTATATTTTTTGCAGTTTTATGATATTTTGAACTTTCTTTTGCCAATTTAGCTAGATATTTTAAGTTATCTGGGGAGAACTTACCAACAACATCATCGTTCCGATAAACTCCGAAAGACAATTCCGCGCCAGCTTGCTGCTCAACCGGAACAGGGACCGGGCGCGGACCATCGGTTGGGTGGAGGGCTTTCGCATTCCTTAAAGATAGGTTTTATTCTTCATTTAAACTCAGAAGGACGAAGTTTACTTTTGACCGTATGCTGGCAGGCGCTCGGAATACTCTATTTTTTTGAAGCCTATGCCGAAATAGGCACCTCCCGCAAACACCTCCCAAAAATCGCTCGGAGATCCACATCGGCTGACTCATGAAGGAACCAACGCAGAAAAAAAATTTAAATCTGCGCTGAAAGAGGGCAAGGCGCTTCGGAGTTCAGATTCGCAAGTTTTTTGTCCAATTTTCACATTTCTTTCCAATCACTGCTATTGGCTTATGGCTGTTTACTGTGAATTTGTTAAAAATCTGTGAATATGCTTTCAATCTTAATAAAAAACTTGAGGAAATTATTTAAAATTGGTAACCTTTCCAAAAAATATCAGATCTAATTATTTAAATTTTATTTCGAAAAAATTCAAAAAAGTGATTCCACAGGCAGACAAAAATAAGAGGCTCCGGCACAAAAAAAAAGAGAGGATTTACCGCAAAGTAAGTTTTTATGATTTAAAATAACCCACTTTGCAATGGTAAATTTGGAAATTTGAAACTGGAGCAAAATTTTGAAAGAATCATGATAAAATTGGTAATTTCAGTTTTAGTTTTTCGATCATTTGGAAAAAACAGTTTTTCTATTTTTTTATGCTTAATAGGATTTCTCAGTCGTTTTTGCCGTTCAAAAATGGCTCTTTTACCGAAAACATCATCAGAAAGTTACAAAAACCGACGAAAGTACCACCCTAAAAACCAACCAAAAAACCTGGAATATACCAGTTCCGCTAGGCACCTCTAGACGCTTTCGATCGCTGGGAAAGCTTGACCACAACAATCTCGAATCCCAACAACAAACCGCACTTCCAACAATCAACGGCGCCTCTTTGTCATCCATTCTCGATGTATGACCGCTCCCAAAATAAGCTTAGCAAGTTTGTGTATAATACTGTCAATAGGAGTGGAGCGTAGTTCTGGCCGAACGGAATCTCTGACTCGGCAGGGGAGCCCCGAAAAATTATGCAAATCCGGTGGTACTCGAGTACCGGCGGGATTATTATAGGGAGCCGGTCGATAGGGTAAATTTGTATCGTGCACCCCGAGTCAGTGCACATAAATATTTATTGGCCCGGCAATCGGCATGTCAGGAGGACCAGATTTGGGTGGGTTGGGTGATTTATAGCATTGTTTACCGTGATAAAAAATTAATCAATCAACTATCAATCAACTATAATAAAAAAGTAGTGGTGTCTGTGTGTGTGTCTGTCCGGTCCCGAATTCAACTCGAAGGGGAAAGGAGCTAGAGCTTAGCTCTCTTCGGATTCGGATAGAGCGTGGTCAGAAACCCCTAAACTGATAAAAAAATTATGAAAAAGTTTTAGTTTAAATTATTAAAATTAACTTTGAAAGTTTTTCCCTTAGTAAAAGGGGTGGGGGCCCCTCTCCCGGGAGGCCACGCCCCCTTTCTCTTCGCCCCTCTTCCCCAGGCCCCTTCGCGCGCCCAGATCGCTTTTTAAGTTACTTTAATACTTTTTAATACTTTTAATTATGTTAATTCATTATTTAAATTATTTAAAGCTCTAAAGCCATCGGGAAGGTATTTAGGTAGTTTTTGACGGGGATTTCAGCCATGGGGGGTATCTGTAGCCATCAGGAAGGTATTTAGGTAGTTTTTGAAGGGGATTTCAGCCATGGGGGGTATTGATGGAGGTGGGAAAGGATGTGGTGGAGTGGGACATTGTAGGGTAGCCGAAGGCCAGATGGTTGCAGTCGCGAAGCGACTGTAACCATCTGGTATTAAACAATAAAACAACAAAAAATTATTTCCAAAGCCTCAAAGAATCCTTATTTTAAAGCTACCATGGGCATTTAAAGCGCACGTTCAGGGAGGGGCCGTGTACTCGTCCCAACGTGTACACTCTATGGACGTAGGAACCGCGCGCACTGCCTGCCCGTGCGGTGGCAGGATTCCCCTCCTTTGCGGCGTGGGGCGCCCCTCGCCCCCACGCCAGGTTGTAGCTGTGGCTGACTGGTATCCATCCGCGCCTCCCGAGCGGGGGGCCCGGGTTCGACCCCCGGCCGCGGCAATCCAAAAAAACGTCCCCGGACGTGCCCTTTAAAGGTACAAAGCTCTCGATTCCATTTTGTAATGGGTTTTTAAATTGGTGTATCTTTTTCAATTCAAGGTTTTCATAATTTTCGTATATCTTTCCCTGGTAGATTTAATTAATAATTGTTGTCAATGATAGGCAAAAACCAATTTTTCGCAAAGGTAAGAAAAGTTCCGGATTTCCGGGGATCAAATTCAGCCCATTTGTACGCATCTTCCCCACAATCTCTTGGATCAATATTCTGTCTCCGACTCTTTAAGATCGGTCCCAGTCAATTTTCGGCAGGTGGTTGTGGTGCAAAATCACAAAATGTTTGTTAACTTTTAAATTGAATTATGGCGGGGCTCCTGGGCCATTCTCTGACACCATCAGCCCGCTGTTTGTATAGCCACTGGTCTTCAACGGGGCCAACTCAGGTTTCCGTCCTCGGTGGCAAGGGTAGGTAAAGATTTCGACGGTACGTCGGCGGTAGGCCTAAATTTAATTCTGAGGGTTTTTCAGCTTAATCTTAAGCTAAATCCAAGCTATTTCTGTTAATATTAGAAACTTGTGGCGTACCTTAAATAAGAACAACACCATTACTGCATCAGCCGTCGCATATCCGGAGAAAAACGTGGGTACGCATAGGCCCCATTCATGCGGCACCAAGCCTGTAAAAACGGAGATGTTACGAGGTTTATTTTCCAAAACAGCTCATTCCCCCACCTGTGGTCCCTCCAACCAAAATCACAGCTGCCGGTGCGTACTCGAAAAATACGGGTGATACCGCCTTAACCAATTTTATAAAATGATCCAATTTCGCAGAACCTGAGCCATCAGCAGTAGCAACAGCTCGAACTGCAGCTTTTGCATAGTCGTACTCAAGACTGAGCTTTTCACGTGGTAGTATCTTAACAGATGGAATCCAGGGTATCTGAAGCCGTACAATTTGATTCCGGTAGTACTAGCAAGTCCATAGAACGCCGCAAACGCCAGCATTGCTCCAAAAGTTCCGATAATGCTAGTCCATTGAATCTGCTCGACGCCATCGTCGTTTGGGTACTGAATTTTTTATATGCTCCTTCTCTCTCGCCTTCTTCCTCTCTCTCTCTCTCTTCTCTCTCTCTCTCTCTCTCTCTCTCTCTCTCTCTCTCTCTTTTTTACCGAATAAACCGGGCCGTAGTAATAAATATTGTCGGTTAGGTTGACGTGCGAGATATCTCGCAGCCTCATATTGGGAGAGCTTGTCTGATTGGGGTTGGCTGAAAATCAGCATTCGGGAATCAGAGGGAGGGAGGGAGGAGGGAGGGGAGGAGGGAGGGAGGGAGGGAGGGAGGGAGGGAGGGAGGGAGGGAGGGAGGGAGGGAGGGAGGAGGAGGGGAGGGAGGGAGGAGGAGGGAGGGAGGGAGGGAGGGAGGGAGGGAGGGAGGGAGGAGGGAGGGAGGGAGGGAGGGAGGGAGGGAGGGAGGGAGGGAGGGAGGGAGGAGGGAGTGGAGGGAGGGAGGGAGGAGGAGAGAGAGAGAGAGAGAGAGAGAGAGAGAGAGCGCGAGAGAGGGCGAGAGATAGCTACAAAAGTTGGGCCAACCTGCATGGAAATGATGCAAAAGACCTGAAGAAGAAGGCAAAGAAGAAATGGCAAAAAACGACGGCCAGAATTCCCAATTTACGCCGGAAGACGCCTTCGTATTTCCTAAATCAGATCATTGTAACTATCATTATCCACATTCTGTTTTCTTGATATTTTCGCCATTTTCCCCACTTTTCAAAAGCGGACTCCGGGCAGCTCGTGATCTTTACTTTTCCTTATAGTCTCCCACTCCCACCCAAAAATATGTAGTTCACCCATGGATTAAGGGGAAGTAAATACGAGACATGCAATAAGTACAGTAGCTACAATTTTGAAATAAACAAAACTGCAAATTTTTGAAAATTCGCTGGCCAACAACGACAAGTCGTGGGACCGTACGTCTAGTTCCAGGCCAATTTGGCCAATTTTGGAAAATACCGCAACGAAAGCGGAGGTCAGAATTTCTTTTAAAGTCTAGGTATTAGTGCAGGTATACGGTAACTAGGAGTGCCACATTACCAAAATGTATCAAATGTTATATTACCAGATAATAATTATTATGTACCAAACAAATCAAGGTTTTTGCTAGTTTCCGGGTCCTGTGATCTTTCTGCAGTAGTTGGGAAGCGCTTAAATCTATGCGTGGAGCCGACCAGGCATGAAAACCACGCACAGCAAGAAAAGACGCCTTTGAGCGTACGGACCGTATTATAGTACGGTACGTATTTATACTATGGTACGGTACGGTACCCAACCGTTTAAAAAGCTTTAATGAAGATACAGTATCTATTTGTACTTACCCGGTAATCTTCGTAAAACGATAAAAGCAATGGATCCCGAGAAGTGACATCGATTGGCCGAAGCTGTTGACGAAAATGGTCAACGCCCAGAAGGAGGCCGTCCAGGATTTGACGAAAGTACGCGATACTACGATGAAGCCGCGCTCGTCGAGGACATAAGACTGTAAAAAGCGATTTAAATGGTATTTTGGGCAATAAAATAGAAATCTAAGCGTATTTTATGTTAGATAAATAGAATTTTAATGTTAATCGGATTTAATGCTTGTTTTAAGTCGAATTACCATATACCCACCGGATCAACAATTCTCAACACAACGGCGTAATAAATATTATATGCGGCGATAATCTTCAAAATGCGCTTGTAGCCTTGGAATTGAATGTGTGATTCCGTGACGATAACATATAGAAGAAATAAGTTTGAGGCAACACCGAGCCCGGCCACGGCATTAAAAGCGTAACCATTATACTCACTGTCGCAAAACATCTGAAAAAAAGGCTCAAAAAATGTGGAATAAAGCAAGGAAGCATAAAATTAATTAAAAATGATTTGATTTAACGAAAAAGGCCGATTCGAATCAATTGAAAACAAACAAAAAATTGGCCGGATGGCTTCGAGCTATTTCCTGCTTTCTAAAAAGCACGCCTATCTTCGTCCAGAAATGGCTACAGTAATCAGACACAAAAAGCGTAGTAAATTTGCCTGCATGACGCGACAAATGTTAAAAAAAAGACAAAACCGAAAACACACCCCCACAAGGCAAATTTATACCTATTTGTAGTACCGTATACTCATTCATAGGGATTTCGCGGAAAATTTCTTTTTCAACATCATTTTTACATCATAAAATCCCTAAGGGAAGCTATGCAGCAGAAGTGCAGCTGTTTTAATAGTAGGGAATTAGAAGGTACAAGATACGGTACATGATTCCAGGTTGGGTGCCCTACTGCAACACGCCCCGGGGGAATAGTTGTTGTTACTTGATGTTGGGGCTGATGCACAATTATGGTTGTTCATTGCATCTTTCTGCTGTAGCGAGCGAGAGGGAGAGGGGAGAGAGAGAGAGAGAGAGAGAGAGAGAGCGAGAGAGAGAGAGGCAGAGAGAGAGCGAGTGAGAAAGGGAGAGAGGGAAAAAGAGAGAGAGGCCAGACAGACAGACAGACAGACAGACAGACAGACAGACAGACAGACAGACAGACAGACAGACAGAGACGGACAGACAGACAGACAGACAGACAAACACACAGACAGACAGAAAGAGAAATAGAGACAAAACCCATAAAACCTGATGACATTTAAAAACAAAATAAGTTTCATAACTTGCAACTCAGACGGTATCTTGTTTCACGAATTTTGAGAAGGAACTGAACTTTCCGCCTCTCGATTATCCCGCGCGAATTGGGCTATGGAAGCGTGAAAATCTTGGGCCGGGAAAGTGGCCTCTGGCCTTATTTTTGGCGGATAAATAAGTTCGTAGGCTAGTCAGACAATTTCACACCAGGAATTTAGGTTAACAAAACAGTGCAGAGGATGTGTGAGAGAGCGAGAGAGACAGAGAGAGAGAGAGATATTGAGCAAAATACATGAGAAAGTACGATGTAACTCAAAAGTTATTTGCATACAACTTTCAGATCGGACAGTCTTGAAAAACGGCCTGTTCGGAAAATATCCATGCCGGGCGTCTGACAAGTTTTTGCTTACATTTGCATACACACACAAAAAAAATTTGACTCTCCGAACTAATTTTTGCAGGAAATGGCTGCCCTTTTCAACATCCGCGACCCTCGTTTGGTCGCTTCACATCCCAGTAACTCTTTGGAAAACCTAGAGGTAGATGGAAATTTATGCAAATTAGCTTACGCCCTATTTTTCAGGATGGTGCTCTCCGTTCCGCTATTGGACAAATTCCGCTCCGTCGTCCAGGGCCATGTTCTGGACGATCCGGTCGATCGACTGAACTACCGTACCGCCGCCCTCGTGCTGTCGTTTTTCGCGATTCTCAGTCTCGGGCTGAGCAGTAGGTTTTTCTCTCTTCCTTCCTTGCTCTCATTCCCTCTCTCTCTCTCTCTCTCTCTCTCTCTCATCTCTCTTTATCTCTCTTCTGTTTCCCTCTCTCTCCTGGCTTTTTAAGGCCTTGTTCAGCCAAATTTTTTTTATAGATTCGCGGGCTCACCTATCAAATGCTGGATGCCGCAAGAGTTCGGCGAGGGCTGGTCCAGTACGTCTACATACTGCTTCACCTCAATACGTACTTTGTGCGCAACAACGACACCGACACGTTGGACTCCGGATCATAGGAGCAGGTATCCCCCTCTCTCGTCTCCTCTCTCTCTCTCTCTCTCTCTCTCTCTACTCTCTCTCTCTTTCTGTCTCTCTCTCGATCTACGCTCGCTCGCTCTGTCTTGATGTCTCTCTTTCCAGATCCCCATCGCCTACTACAATCGGGTGCCATTCCTGTTGGCCGTCCAGGCCCTGTTAATCTACCTGCCGAACTGGCTGTGGACGGCGTAAGTGTCAGGGTTCAGTACGTTCTATGTCAATAGGTGTGTAACGTGCTGATCAGGCATCGACTTGGCGAACTGCGTCGAGGGGCGCTCAGGCGA
Source organism: Mesorhabditis spiculigera (assembly GCA_958295435.1). Classification (NCBI taxonomy): domain Eukaryota; kingdom Metazoa; phylum Nematoda; class Chromadorea; order Rhabditida; family Rhabditidae; genus Mesorhabditis; species Mesorhabditis spiculigera. The sequence continues at coordinate 8,413 of CATQJA010001135.1, read as the reverse complement.
GACGCTCACCGGGGAGGCTAGGCAAAAGGAGGTGAGGAGCGGGGCTTTGAGAAATGCGTTTTTTTCGTCCAGATCGAGCCTCCCGTCGCTATCACCGTCTTGAGGGGCTCGGCCTGGGGCGAGTCGAGGAACAGCCGCTATTTTCGCTTCCGGTAACTTGCATCACCCGCCTGAAGACCGGTCTTTTATGCCGCGACTATCTGTCGAACACGCTGACGTGGCTGTACATCGTCATGAAGTGCCTGTACGTCGTCAACATTGTCGCCCAGCTGTGCCTTCTGAATCGCTTCCTCGGCACGCAACATCATTTGTTTTGGGGCTTCAATGTGGGTGGACGAGAGAAAGGGGGAGAGAGAGAGAGAGAGAGAGAGAGAGGGAGTGAGAGCGAGCGAGAGACCTTGCAAATGCTTCTTTTTCCAGGTGTTCCGCGGTCTTCTCCAAGGTATGGAATGGGACCGCACCGCCTGTTCCCACGCGGTCACGTTCTGCGACCTGCGTGTCCACCAATCCCAGGCACCCTAGCGACGTACACGGTGCAATGTGCTGCCCTCAACATGCTCAACGAGAAGCTGTTTGTGTTGATGTGGGCCATGCTCTGCCCCTCTGCTCCCATCACCACCCTGAACGCCATCTACGCCCTCGTCAAGGCGGCGCTCCCGCGGAATGGGACTGTGAATAAGTGAGTTCGGAAGGAGGGCGACATAGGCACAGGTTTTACGATTTGTCTTGCTCTAGCAACGCCGAGGAAGGAAATAGAAATTTCAGTGTTCTTAGCCAAATCTAATTTGTCAAAGCGGAAAAACTGGCTAAAAACCCTCGAAAATTCTTGAAAGTGGTGTCGAAAATGAGCCAGAAAAGAAAATGAGCTTGAAACAAAGCCACTACTTTTATTAAAAAAGCTTCTCGAAGAATTAGCTCAAAATTCGTCGATTTTTGCTTTTCCAGATGGTTGAAGCACGGGCCAGTGTACGAGCTGGGGCAGGTGCGCCGCTTTGCCAGCGAAGGGCTGCAGGGCGGTTGGTTTTTTTAGGATTTTCTGAACATAAAAACCCAAAAAAAAAGTAAGGCCATTGTCTTGGTTTTAAGCTTGTCAAGGAGTCCTAAAAAATTTGATGTTCCAGACGGGATGCTGGTGCTCGGCTTCGTCGAGAACCACGCTGGGCTTGGCGTCACGCGCGAGGTGACCGGGAAATTGTGGGTTTATTGATTTTTGCAGGCACGGGCAAGCTAGCAGAGGTTATTGAGGAAACAGCTTTGGCTTTAAAACGTCCTATTTAAATTATTGGTGTTTATGCATTAGCGGGGGGAGTGTTTTCGGGTTGCGGGAAATTTTTGTAAGTCCAGAAATTTCTAGTTGCGTAATAATAAGGATTTTCACATAGTTTTTAATAAGGAAAAACTATCCTACAACCATTCAAAAAACTTAAATGTCGAAGTTTTGTTCGAAAATCGGCCGTGTTCGCCAAAAAAATCGATTTTTTTGGACTTTTTTTTTTTGCTAAAAATTTGTGGTCGTTTTTCCCTAATGATTCCCCCCGATAATGCCACAGAACCTTTTATTACTCCAGGATGGCCGAATTCTCTGCCGCCATCCAGCAGGGCACCGCCGAGATGACGCCCCTCCTCCCCGACGTGGTCAAGGATCCGCTCCCCGCACGCGCGCCGCCGCGACGCCAACGAGTGCTGGCCAACTAGCAGAACAACGACACCACCACGACAATGATCACGACACACTACAAAGTACAAGAATCCAAACAACGCTCCCCCTCCCTCAACGTTTCGATTTTTTCCCTTTTCCACTTGCCCGCTTCCCTCTCTCCGAATGGTATTTGCATGTCAGTGACTCGCTCTCGACTTGTCCAACTACTGTATTCTACCCCTTTTCTGCTTTGTAATTCCTTTTTCTTGACTGGCACGATCGATGGATAAAGTATCTGAACGGAATTTCGGGTTTTTGGAACCGGAGAAAAGACACCTAGAAGCTAAAATCCAACTTTCGATATTTCAGGAAAATGGTACTGGGCTGTTAGCGGGGGCAGGAGGGGGCGGGAAAGGGGCAATTTCTCATGGTTTTGCCAATTTTTACGTAATAAAATCATAGATGTATTTTATGGTTTTTTAGTCGTTTTTGGGTACTGGACCGTTAGCGGGGGTGGGGGTTAGCAGAGACAACTAATTTTTGTCTTTCCGTCTATACCAACTTTTGGATCAAGACAGCGTATTTTTACAATGTCTTTTTGTAGTTTTTGATTGCTATAAAATACAAAAGAATATTTTAAAGATTTTTGAAATTAGGAACACCTTCTTTTTGGTGGCACTGGAACACATTTTTTTGGTCATTTTTCATATATTTTGCACAATTCTTACACAATAATTTGAAATTTCGAGAATTTCGAGAAGTTTTTTAGCTTTATTATCTAAAACTATGTTAAAAATCCATGAAAGAAGTAAGTTAGGAAGCATTTTGCATGCGCTAGAATTAGAGGTTGCTTAAAACAGGGGGCAAAGCCAGCGCTTTGCCTTTTTTTACAGCAATATTCCGATAGAATGCTGCAAGGCTTTGAAAAACCGCGAAGTGGTTTTCTACATTTGTTAATAATATACCATCAAACCCACTTTTTATCTTACACTCGCTACCAATACGTATATTACATGACATCACCCATTTATTGACAGGATAACTCTCAGTGGTCGTTGCAGCGATCTTCCCAACAGGTGCAAATCTCGAAGTTCGCTAAAAGCTGTCTATCAAAATCTATTTCTATCTAAAAAGATTTTTCTAAAAGCTACCTCGAACTGTATCTACTTAAACAATTGACATACCTCCTTTCTGATCGCTGAACGACATGCAGCCCGGATGCATCCTCACCCACCTTGCCATGTCATTCTCCTCGGCACAACCCCGAGCCGTGGCGTTGATCGCTGAATTTTTAGGTATCTTTAGTTCTTATTAACGATAAAAAATATGCATATCAAATACAAAATCATTTAAATGTATCTATCATTATATGTTTCTTTGACATTGAGAGTTGACCTACCTCCCAGTTGTATCTTGGTCGTAACGCAGATTTTCCCAGCACACGTCGCGGTATCGGGACCGGGCTATTTTGAGAAAAACGCTATTATTATTTTTTTTCAGAAAAGATCCAGGTTCAAAGGCTGCAAATATAGGCAAAACAAAAACAAGCAAAGCAAAACATAGTAGTAGGTATTTTGCGAAAACCCATAAATCCGAAAACCCGAAAAACTTCTAACCACTCACATTTTTGCAGTCTTTCCTGTAAAAAAATTAGTTTCTCTGGTTTCCTGTTATCGTCGAAATTAAAATCTAAAAAAGAAAAAGTTTTTCGGGCCTACCCGGCAAACATCGGAGCCCATTGGCACGCGTAGCAACGTCGGGTATCGGCTAAAAAGTGGGTATATCGTCTCATTCGGACTTTTGAATCTTCTAAAGTTTTTTCTTAGTTTCTACTGATCCTAGAGGATTTTTAAAGTTTTTATTCTTTTGTAAGCTATAAGCGTACGAAGATAGTTCCGAATTCCCACCATCATCCGCTAAAACCAGCGTCAAGCTCAAGGATATGAAAAGCAAGCCAAAGACAGACATTGTTGCTTCAACGTTTCCGAAAAATGAACCATCTTCAACGTCTGGCTTGTATGTATTTTTAACGTTTGTCCCGAATCCCTAAGTGCTTTTTGAAAATCGGGTAGACCAGGCAAATTATACGGAGCACCACCAGCCGAATTCTAAAAAGTATTAGAGCTAAAATTGTTAAATTTATTTCGTTTAGGATTTCTATTGTTGAAATTTCTGAATGAGGCACAAATATGAAACCACGTTGTCGCTTAACTTTTAACTTTTAAAGGGCACGTTCAGAGACGTTTTTTGACAAAAAAGCAACGATTTTTGCCGTGGACGGGGGTCGAACCCGGGTCCCCCCGTTTGGGAGTCGCGTGCGCATACCAGTCAGCCACAGGTGCAACCTGGCGAGGGGTCGAGGGGCGCCTCACCCCGGAAAGGAGGGGAATTGCCTGCCACGACACGGGCAGGCAGAGCGCGCGGTCCCTACGTCCATAGGGTGCATACGTAGGGACGAGTATGCGGCCCCTCCCAGAACGTGCGCTTTAATAGCGAAAAAGACATTTTTTTAAAAACTGTTGTGTCGACATTCATTCCCGCACCAATGCACACCTAGTGACGTTTCTTGCCTACCGAAAAAGAATTTCTTGAGGTTATAGGTGCGGATCGTATACAGAGAAACAATTCTTTTTGGATGTGGTAAGATCTTTTATTATTTGCATGTTTTAGCGATTTTCAACTTTATTAGGAAAAAAACCAACAATCGAAGTCAGTATTTCCGGCTTATTTTTAGGGCACAGCTTTCCCGTTGCACAAGTCACTGTCGCACGCGCAGGCCATGATGGTGACTAAAAACAACGCGTGATCGTTTGAAAACGTTGATAGTAGGCGATCGTTTGAAAGCAAGTATATGTAGACATTTAGAACCGGAAGCTACCTACCAGGGCCGGCAGCACTGCCGCACCCAGTCCCCTGGTTGAGGGTGTTCTCAATGTGGGACTCAGCGTCCTCTGGTACGCACGAGCGGCGAACGGCCACTGTAAGATCGTGATGATACGAACAACATCGTTACTGTCAAAAAAAAAGGCTACCCATCATTACTTCTAAAATCATTACTTTCAAATAAGTACATCTAAAAGATTACTTCTAAAAGTCATAACTTCGCAAATTCTTAGCGTCGATTTGCCAATAAATATGCCCAAATTTACCGAAAAAACGATGAAAGATGAAAAACTGACGCGTAAAAATTCGTAAATTATGATTTTTTTTTTTGTAGGAAGCAGGTTTTTAGGGCGACGCCTTGTAGAGAGTATCAAACCCCCGGCAACGCCCGCGAAAACCAATCAACGAACTTGCGCCATCATCGGGCCCGATTCCATACGTGCAGTATTTGTTGGATTCGCACGTCGGTGTGTCGTCGTTAGTCTAGAAAGTTTAATTTTCTTGTATTTTAACTTCGTTTCATTTCGCGAATTTGACAATTCCACAATTTTGGCGTCGATCCCCAATTTTGACAAGACGCTGATGCAAAAGTTTTAGCCGCGTTAGCTTCCGGCCGGCATTTTGCACTTTTTTGCACACTCGAAATTTGCGTAATTTTGTACTACCGGTTTGGAAGATATACCAAGCTGATCCTCTCCTTATAAGTATTATTTTGGTATACTTGATAACCCTGTAGCGCAGAACAGAGCCGAGAAACAAAGGTATCTGACGTTTAGCCCCCTCTAGTGTCCCACCCACCGATTTGCAATTGTCGTCGCCGTCATCAGCCAGCGAGCTAGAAAATCTTGCAATAATTCGAATTTTCAAGTCGAAAAAGAAACCGAGGAAAGCCCACGTCAAGTCGAAGATCCCTAGGTCGGCAAGAGCGAGAGTTTCTTGTAGACCGGCTCCCGGGATTAGCTTCTTGACGCAGGAGTAGCACTTGATGGCGCTCACTAAATCGAGATTCTTGAGTTAAGAAGAAGACATGATATTTTTCGAACTTACCATCCGAGATCAAGGCAAGCAAAAGCGCTGAGCAGCAGATCAATTGGGATTTCAGCGACATCACTCTGAAAGTGTGATCATACCAAGATGAGCACGAGACAGAGAAAGAGAGAGAGAGCGAGAGGAGAGAGAGAGAGAGAGGGAGAGAGAGAGAGGGATAGAGAGAAGCGAGGAGCGAGCATGGGAGGAGAGAGAAAGGAGAGAGAGAGAGAGAGAGAGAGAGAGAGAGAGAGAGGGGGAGTTTCTGAATTCCTCGTCCGGTTCCTTGCTATATATACATCACGCTGCACCCACGCCCGACGTGGCCTTCCCGGTCTAGACGGGATCAACCCGGATATTTCGGTGCTCCTGCTTAAAATATGCACCACATGATACGATTTCGGCGGCCGGCGGCGCCGTTTATTTTTAGCGCTATTTAAATCTCATTATTGATGCGAACATAAAATCTCGTATGGTCCTACGAATTTTGCTCCGTGTTTTGCTTTTCACGAAAATCGTGATTTTATGCCGTTTTGCACCGTAATCCACGTATGAGGTCATGAGAATGTTTTTGCCTGACAAATTTATTAGTTACAGCAATCCATCGGCTATGCTTTGTTGCAGAGGCCCTCGGCGCAGACGCAGACATTCCATACTTAAACCAACATTATTTTTATATCCAAAACCAGGGTTGAAAAGCCGCTCCGCGGCTTTTCACCCCTGGGCCTCGTCTAGGAACGATCAGAAAAATACTTTGCATATTCTGCCCAAAACCCGCTGACAAAATGGGAAATATCCTCTGTAGCCTGATTTTTATAGGCAATATCCGCTTCCGGTGTATGCAAATTTTGCCTAACAAAGGTCCTTTCACAAAAACCTAAATTTAATGTCGAAAATAGTAAATTTTGAAAAAGCTAATCGGTCGGCAGTCATCTCCACTCCATTACGCACCAAATGACGTATCAAACATGTCGGAAAACTTCTTCCCTGACCCGTTATGAGCGGAACATACATCCGGAAGTGGATGCAAATCTACACAGACACACACACACACACTATTTTTTTATATATAGTAGGATACATATTTACCGTTTGATTGAGTCACCAACAATAAATTTGACGAAAATCGCACGAACCTGCTGTTCTGTGGCACCCAACCGTCAGGTTGAACTTGGCCAAATTCCGCGACTCTACGCCGGTCGGGCACCCACGTGCAGTCACGTCTTATTGTAATCATGACATTTTTGCATGCTTTTCCCTACTTCCGGGGATGCTGACGGAAGCGCAGGTTGTGGAGGATTCGCAAGTTGGCGTAGCGGTTCCTGGCTGTAAAATTAGAGCTTTTATCTCTGGGTTACTCTCTCTCTAACTCTCTCGTCTCTCTCTCTCTCCCTCTCTCTCTCTCTCTCTCTCTGTCTCTCTCCTGGTCTCTCTCTCTCCCATCTTGTTCTGCTTATAATCCACAAACCTTCTCACACGACGCGACCATTTTTGGAACGTTGGCGCTTCAGTCCTGAAAATCCTGAGCATCCATGATATACCTACAAACAGCCACTGCACGTAAAAGTAGCAGTGTGGCAGTTAAGCATAGTAGTAGTAATAAAACGCTACACGATTACCATGTCTTATTCACTAGTAGAAGATTCTCAGACTTCGATGCCCAGGCGCAGCAGGGCATCAGGTGTGTGCGCTGAGAATATCTGGTGATGTGTGCCAGACTAAGGTGTACCTTAAAATGCTATTTGCTCGCATAATGTCGAAAAACATCATGTTAAAATTCATAATGTCGTAATTCACAGAATCTCAGTACATTAAGTCCAAAGTTCAGTTTAAAAATTTTGCTTATCGGGTTTGGCGCCTTTTCCCGGATCTTACTGCTCGGATTTCAGTTTCGACATGTTTCGTCTCGTCAAATTCCGTATTTTATAGAACAAAAGAGGTTTCCTGCAAACTTACCATGCAAAACAAAGGCCGCAGTCCACAGGACGGCGACGAAAAGGACCGGAAGGCGATCGGAGAGCATTACCTGCCAGAGCAAGGTGCGCCGTATGACAAAAAAAAATTACAAAACAACAATATATTATCGATTCTGCTGTTTAAATTTGCTTCAACATATACAATTTGCTACACACCTAGTAAAGCTCACGATTAAGAATCACGAGCAGGCTTCCGCGATCGTAAAAGTTGAAAAATTCTGACTAAACGATTAAATTCAAAGATTTGCGAATACTGTTTTGAGCTATAGCTTTTGTGAGTGTACGCTATACTTAGCCCAAATTAAATTCTCATTAATGGATTTTTAATGCCTCTATCGAATGGCACCGTTTCCAAAATGTGCAAAACTAGGTTAAATGACATATGGGTTTTGTTGTTGGTAATATCAATGTATCACACGTTTGGAACAGTTGTGTGAACCCTTTTGGTGACACCTTGCGGGGTTATTCCTTGTTGCAAGGGTCCGTGTTGCAGAAGCACATCATCATCTCTAAATAAGGGTTGCATAATCAATCGGGAAAAATATCGTTCACAAAATTAAACAAACGCTCAAATGGCAGAAATTATACGAAGCTCACGGAACCCTAGCGCGTCGTAGCACGGCTTGGTTGAGGTTTTATTGGCGGTAATTCCCACAGATCGGTCGCTTGGAGGCGGTGGCGCAAAAATCGTACGGTTTTATCTACACGATTTTCTAAATTGTACAGAATTTAGCCTACATCCAGCCTAAGCTAAGCGATATACAGGCCAGTGCACCGTCACAGGTTGGCGTCTCCGAAGTTGGCTAGAAATAAGAATGCGCTCTCTCGAAACTTCTCTCTCTCTCTTTCTCTCTCTCTCTCTCTCTCTCTCTCTCTCTCTCTCTCTCTC